>JAWWLR010211340.1:0-24057 GCA_035041075.1 Acraspis erinacei | reverse complement strand
AATATGAAAAAAACACTATCTTGAAGGATCATTTAAATTTTGAATTATCAATTTCTTCGGAACATTTTGATACTTTTAAATAAATTAAAAAAAGTTTAAATTATATAATTAAGTGCTTATTCAAATAATAAAAAAACAAAAAGCTCCCCCCCCCCTTATCCTCCACTCAACCATTCTAGGAAAACAAATTAAGAATAAATCTTTGTAGTCTGAAAAATTTTCCGTTTCATGATCCCTTTCTCCATATTTATATTAACTAACAAATTATTTTTGAATTTGAATTTGGAGCCTTCCGCCTAAAATATTCTTTTTTTTTTTGAAATCATGAATTACACATCAAAATATTATAGTTATTTTTATTTGCACCGAACCTTGATAAGTTACTCGAAAAATGTATGGAATCCAGAAATTTGGAACAGTGACTATTATTATTCTGCGAGTATTGAATTTCCTACTAAACATTTGCGCAGAACCATGATAACCCACTCGTTATGTTTACGGAAATTATACTCTCTTGAAGAATGGATAAACAAAATTTTGTATAAATTTTTAAAATTTTTCGAAATTACAAATTCTATCAAATAATACTTATTAGAAATTTTGTAGGACTTTTTAAAAGCTGCAATTCATTCTTGAGTCATTTTCAAACATTTTTCGACGTTTGGCTCAAAATTTTTATTTCGGATTTTTGTATTATATTTTTTATGCATAAAACAAAAAAGGCAAATGAATATTTCTTTTGAAATATTTCCCTTCATAAAACTAATTTGTATCCCAAATATTGAAAAACACCATCCTGAAGGATACTTTTAATGTTGAATCATTAATTTTTTTCTAAAACTTTTGATCCTTTTTTGTAGTAAAAAGAAACTTTGAATTAGATACTTGAGAGCTAGTTTAAATAAACTTTTAAATCAAAAAAAAAAACTGAAAAAATTTTGTAACCTTCCATGATCCTAACTTTAATATTTAGACAGAATTATAAAATATTTTTTAAATCCTAGAGTTACATTACTAAAATTATCTTGATTCAATAAATTCTCAAATTTCCGCCTAAAATGTTTTTTTGTTTTCAAAATGATAAATTACCTTCACAAGTTTTTTTTTGTCTCTTTATGGAAACGAGGGAACTGGCACAGGGAATATTATGATTATCTAAGTATCTAGTTTCTTGCTTAAGATCGTGAGTCCACGATTTTTTTTTCTTTTGACAAAAATCTTCAAAGGAAGAAGATTGTCCCAAAGGTCATATTTCAAAATGAGGGAAAATGTAATCTTCTTCTTTCTAATAGGTAAGTCATTATCTATAAAAAACATAATTGCTTTGATGAGATTTTATTCAAGAATTAATTTTTATGAAATTCGTACTCGTAAAGAAGTCTGTTTATAACAAATACTAAAAATTAGTTAATGACACATTAATAAAAAGTCTTACTGTACGTAATTTTTAGTTTCCAGAAATTTTTTGCGCAACTTGTGCATTTTCACGTAACAAAAATGAAATTTCAAACCCGGAAAATTATTTTTTTATCCAAAAAGGAAAATCTTCGACTGAAAAGGATCAATCTTATCAACCTTTTCTACTAAGCAGTTAAAATTTTAATTATAGAAATGAATTTTCAACTAAAAATATAAATCTTGAAAAAAAATTATTTCTTAATAAACTGATTCAACCAAACCATAATAACAACATTATTGACACTTCTACCAAATCAGATGATTTTTTAAATAAAAAATAGAAATTTTGAAAAAAATAGTTGAGTCTGGTATTCAAAAAGATTTTATTTGACTTTTCACTATCAAAATATGAAATTTTAAATCAGAAATAGGTTTCTACGAAAGAAATTGAATTTTTAATGATAAAGGACTTTTTAACAAAAAATTTGAATTTTCTACCAAGCAGTTGATTCTTTTCCAACAAGATAACTATTTTTTCAAAACAGAAAAAATTTCAGTTTATGCAATTTTTAGAACAGTTGAATTTTCATTTAAAAATGCAAGTTTACTTTTCAAGTTCAAAATATAAATTTAAAAAAAAAATTTCTAGGAAACAAATTTTATTTTAATCCAAAAGGACAATTTTTTTCCACAAAAAATGAGACAGGTTTATTAAAAGACTGACAAATTTTCTTTTTAAAGATGAATTTTGAATCAAATAGTTGCCTTTTTATCCATGAAAGTTCAAATTTCTTTAAAAACAAATGAATTTTTAATTAAAAATAAAATAAATAGTGGAATCTTCATCCAGAAAGGATTTTAGTTATCTTTTTAACCCCTAAATATTAAATTTGAAACAAAAGTAAATCTTCCACAAAATAGTTTAATTTTCAACAAAGCATTAGAATTTTCAATCAAAAAGTACAACTTTTCATCAAAATTTTTGAATTTTCAACCAAGCAGGAGCATTTTTATCCAAAAAGATGTAAATTTTGCCAAAGCAGGTGAATTTTTAAGTAAAAAAAGCTTGCTAAAAAGAGTTGAATTTTTAAATGAACAGTTGTTTTTTTTAAATAAAGTTGAAATTTCTTCTAAAGCAGATTAATTTTGGGGAAAAAGCCTTGAAAAAATAATTAAATTTTCATCCAAAGAGGATTTCAGTTTACGTTCGAATACCAAAACAAGAATTATAAGCAATACGTTAATTTTCTATAAATAGTCGGATTTTTAATCAAAAAGCATGACGTTTTAACAACTATGTTAAATTTTCAACCAAACAGTTGCATTTTTGTCAAAGAAAAATAAAAATTCTACTAAAACAGGTGAACTTTTAAATCCAAAAGACAAATTAAAAAAAAATATCTCAATTTTAATCCAAAGAGATTTGAATTGACTTTTCCAGTCAAAAATACCAATTTTAAACAAAAAGTAAATTTTCTAGGAAATAGTTTCATTTTTAACAAAATAGTTATTTTTTATCTAAGGAAGATAATATATATCCATTAAAAAGGATAAAATCTTAAATTAAAAAAGATACATTTTTAGAAAAAATATTTTGTTGCCAAAATAGATTTTAGTTGACTTGGCAGCAACAATATATCAATTTTAAACAAAAGTTTAATGTTCTACGAAAATAATTGATTTTTTAAACGAAAAAAACGAATTTGTACAAAAGAGTTGATTTGCAACCTTAAAATATTTCTATTTAAGAAAATTGCCAAATTTTCTATCAAATAATAAAATTTATAACTAATAAGATAATCTTCAGGTGAAAGACTTTGCCAAATTGGAAAATTACGTACATAAGTGAAGGAGCCCCTCTCCGTGCCGTAAAAAATCGTAACAAAAATAAAAAATAAAATTTAAGATATTTAAATTAAATTAAAATCCAATTTAAAATTCTTTTTAACGTCCAATAATCAATTTAATGTACAGAATTCCTAAAAATAAAAACAAGAATCTAAAGACAAAATGTAGACAACCACCATAAAATGGTACTATTGTAATTTGAAAAAAAAAAGATAAAACTGGTTCCCAAAAAATGAAAAATAAAAATCCTTTTTTGGACAAAAAATAAAAAAAGGAAAGTTAATGAGAAGGCAAGCAATAAAATTCTCTTTTTAATTTCCTGATTTTTTATTTCTATTATTATCAAATCGCAACAAACAAACATTTGCGAAAATAATAAATCAACGTTTCGGAACTTATACAGCATCCTTATCAATGCTTTCTCATTTTTTTTCTCTTTTTTATTTATTGTCCAAAAAAAGAATTTTTTTTCTTTCCTTCTCTTGGAATTTTTTAAATCTTTTTTTCAAATTATAATAGGAACATTTCATGTTGGTTGTCCAAATTTGGATGTTAGATTCTTGGTTTTATTTTCAGGAATTCTTCCCATCAACTTCTTAAATTAAAAAATAATAAAACTGAATTATATAAACAAATGCAGCCAAAAGATTTGTTGCATTAACTTAAGTTAATATTATTTAGAGGTAATAATCAACTATCTACTTTTTAGACGTAGTTCTTTTTATTTTTTCTACCCTTAAAAAATTAATTTACCTAATTAATATTTACCTAACTATAATAATTATTAATTTATTTTAATAAACATACATTTCTAGTTTGGAAAAACCATTTCTTTGTAATCTAAAAATTTTATTTGCCAATAATCAATCTAAAAATTGGATTCTATTCCGCAAACTACTTTTCAATTTTCCGTCATTAAGACTATTTCTTTTAGGGCAGTTGCATAGTTGTTTTTTTATATGTTGACCATATATGATTTCCAAAACTGTATGCATAGCGCAAATATTATCATTTTTTTAAAATTAATGTTGCAATAAGCAAAATGTTTGTAATTTTTGGCTAGTTTACGAAAGTAACTAATTTTTTTAATTGCAAGTATAATATTGTTGTTATATTTGCTAAAAAAGAATGCAAAATTATTCATTGTCGCGGCAATATTATGACTCGACTTGCAAACAATTTCACAATACTTTAATCACAATACTTTAATCCAAAAGAGTTAAAACTTAATTTAAAAAAAAATGGATTAGAAAATCAAAAAGAAGAATTTTCAAAAATAAAATTTTTTCAAGCATGAAAGAAAAAAATGATCACCTGACTTGTTGAACCTGCAAGCCAAGAAAGGAATTTTCTCTACAGTAATTGAATTATCAACGAAAAAATGTTAATTTTGAAGAAAAATTCTTTTCAATAAAATAGTAGTTAAATTCTCAATCAAAGAGATAAATCTTAAGCCAAAAAATGTTTGTTTGTTGCGATTTGATAATAATAAAAATAAAAAAAAACAAGAAAGAAATTAAAAAGAGAAAAAGGGAATTTGATTGGTTGAATTCTCATTTTCTTTCCTTTTTTTTATTTTTTCTCCAAAAAACAATTTTTTTTTTCATTTTTTGGGAACCAGTTTTATCTTTTTCAAATTACGATAGTAGCATTTTATGGTGGTTGCCTACATTTCTTCGTTGGCTTCTTGTTTTTATTTTTAGGAATTCTGTACATTAAATTGATTATTAGATGTTGAAAAGAATTTTAAATTGGATTTTAATTTAATTTAAATATCTTAAATTTTATTTTGTATTTTTGTTACAATTTTTTACGGAAGGGGGAGGGGCTCCTTCACTCAAGTACGTAATTTTCCAATTTGGCAAAGACTTTAACCTGAAGATTATCTTTTTATTTTTAAATTTTATTGTTTGGTTGAAAATTTGGCAGTTTTCTTAAATAGACATATTTTAAGATTGCAAATCAACTGTTTTCTAAAACTTCGTTTTTTTGGGGGTTAAAAAATCAACTATTTTCATCTTTTACTTTTAACCAAAGAGATAAATTTTCATCTAAAAATATGAATCTTCTACAAAAAAATGATTAATCAAAAAGGAGATTATTTTTAATCAGACAGTTGTATTTTTTTAAATTTGAAATGTCTAATAAAACAGACGAGTTTTCATGAAAAAAGACAAACTTTTAACAACAAAAATTGAATTCTGATCCAAAGAAGAGTTCAGTTTGACAATCCAAGCCAATTTATTCCCTTCGAATCCATTCCAATCCATTCCAATCCAGTCCAAACCAATTCAATCCCATGGACTCCAGTCAAATCCACTTTACTACATTTCATTCTTTTCGAATCCAATTTATTCCAATTTAATACAATCCAATGAATTTCAATTCATTATAATTCATTCAAGTCCACTCCAACGCAATTGATTTCCATTTAATACAATTCAATCCAATTTCTTCCAATCCATTCCATTCCAATCTAGACCAATCCAATCCAATCCATTTTATTCAATTTAAATTTCCACTCAATTTCATCCCAATTTAATACAATCCAATCCATCCTGATCCAATCTACTCTAAACCAGTCGAATTCAGTTCCATTAAATCCATTTAAATTCAATTAACTCCATTCCACTCCAATTCATTCTGATCTAGTCCGAATCACTCCAATCCCATCTCATTCATTCCAAAACAACCACTCCAATATAATCCAATCCAGTCATATCCACCCAAATTCACTCCAATTTATTCCAATCCAATCCAATTCAATTCAATCCATTCAAATCCGCTCCATTCCAATACAGTTAAATCCGTTTTATTACATTCCAATTCAATAAATCCAATCCAATTCACTCCAATCCATCCACTTCAATCCATTATCGTTTTCAAACCAATCTAATCCACTAAATTCTAATTCAATTAACTCAATTCCACTCCAATCCACTCCAATCCAATTCCTTCTAATCTAATTCAATCAAGTACACATCAATTCAATCCCATTCATTCAAAACAAACCAAGTCAAACCAAGTCCAACCAACGCCAATCCACGATATTTCCACTCCGATCCATGACAAACAAATGCATTCCAATCTAATCTTATTCAATCCATTCTAATTCAATCCACTCCAAGCCAATTCTTTCAAATCTAATCTAATTCAATCCATTCCAATTCAATCCAATTCTCTGCAATATAATACCATTTATTCCAAAACAACCACTCCAATACAATCCACTCATATCCACCCCACTTTACTCCAATATATTGCAATCCAATCGAATCCAATTAATTCCCATTCAATCCAATACAATGCATTCAAATCCAACTCAATCCATTCAAATCCACTTCAAACCATTTTATTCCATTCCAATTCCCTACAGCCCACTCCAATCACATTAATCAGAGATCCATTAGACTCAAATCCAATCCAATACATTTCACTCCAATCCAATTAATTGTACTCATCTTCAACCCAATTCATTCCAATTAAATAAATCCAATTTATTCTCATAGAATCCATCCCGATCCACTTGATTTAATTCCGCTTCAATCCTTTCCAATTCCATCTAATCCAATTCGTTCTAATCTAACCAAATCCACTTCAATCTACTGCAATCCATTCTCGTTCATTCAAAAACACTCCCCTCAACCCAATACAATTTAAATCACTCAAATCCACTTGAATCTGCTCCAATCCAATTCATTCTAATCTAATTAAATCCAATCCACTCCAATTCAATTCCATTAAGCCCAAACCAACCAACTACACCCCACTCCAGTTGATTCCACTCAAATCCACGCCACTCCACTCTGATCAATGACAAACAAGCGCATTCCAATCCATCCTATTCATTAGTTCTAATCCAATCCACTCCAATAAAATTAATTACAATATAATTTAATCCAAACCAATCCAATTCTTTCAAATCCAATCTATCCTAATCCACTCCACTCCATTTTATTCCGTTCCGATTCACTCCAATCCACTTCAATCCACGCATGTCCAATTGATTCCAATCCACGCTTATCCACCCTAATTCATTACAATCCATACCAATTCAATTCATTCTAATCAAATCAACCCAATCCATTTCATTCTAATCTAATTCAATGAAATTCACTCCGATTCAAGCCCATTCATTCCAAACCAACCATCTTCACCCCACTCCAGTCGAATCCATTTCAATCCAACCCACACCACTCCGATCCATGACATACAAGTGCATTCCAAACCAATCCTATTAAATCGTTCTAATCCAATCAACTCCATTACAATTCATACCAATTCAATTAATTATAATCCGATCCACTCAAATCCAATTAATTCTAATCTAATTCAATCCAATCAAATTCAATCCCATTCATTCCAAACCAACCAATTCCACCCCACTCCAGTTGACTCCATTCAAATCCACGCCACTCCACTCTGATCAATGACAAACAAGCGCATTCCAATCCATCCTTTTCATTAGTTCTAATCTAATCCACTCCAATCCAATTCATTTCAATCTAATGTAATCCAAACCATTCATATTCAATGCAATTCATACAAATCTAATCCATTCCAATCCATTTTATTCCATTACGGTTCACTCTAATCGACTTCAATCCACTCCAGTCCAATTGATTCCAATCTGCACTAATCCAACTCAATCCATTCCCGTCCATAAAAATTCAGTTCATTCCAATCCACTCAAATCCAATTCAATTCTGGAGAGGAAATCTACTCGTTCTGCCTCGAAATTATACTGTTCATAATCGCTCACTGGTCGTAGTTCTTAAGCGCGTTGACATTTTTTTTAGAAATGCTCAGAAGTAAATTTTTAAGAGAATTGTGGTTTCATATTTTTAATTCGTTTTTTCTCAGAATAAGCATATGTAAACAGATAAAGTGACAAAATTGGTCTTTTCCGCTTTGTGAATTTTTATTTCAAGAAAAAATATAGATAGAAACACACTGACAGCCGGAATTATTTCTCCTGCATTTATAGAACATAATTATATCTAATAATATTTAACGCAATTATTATAAACAATTTTTAGAAACATATTCTTATTAGTTTTGTTTATAAGAATTAAGTTAAACATTATTAGAATTTTTTATATTCTACGAATGAAGTTGCAATAATTCTGGCTAATAATGAGTACTATAATAGTGTACTCTTTCTAGAGATAAAAATTCAAAATGGCTAATTTCGTCACTTTATTTGTTTATATATTTTTGCTTCGTAAAAGTTAAAGAATAGCAAACCTAAGACTTACTCGTTACCGTATAGGAAAATATGACGTCGGAAACGACATCGTAAACTGCACCGGAAACGACGTAGGAAATGAAATCACAAACGATGCCGGAAATGACAACGTAACCGACGTCGGAAACAAAATCGGAATTTGGGATCGGATCCGACGTCGTTTCCGGCGTCGTTTCCGGCTTCGTTTCCGGCGTTGTTTCGGACCACGCTTCTGGTGTGAACGTTTTTTTAATATGTATTTAGAACTATGATGGTTGTAGGGGAACATTCCTTTCAATTAAAGAAATGTGAATTGATAGAAGAAATATATTTCAGAGTCAAGCAAATATTTTATAGGCTCAGAAAACTTTTTCCCCACATCAAATTTTTCAAAATTTGAAGCAAAAAAATATCCCACTGATTAAAAAGTATATTTCTTTGACCTAAACAATGAGCGATTGTAATAAAGTAGTTCTTACTTTAATTGTAATACATATTTACTTAAATGAACAACTGCAGTTTTTCAACTTAAATTATAATTAATATTGTTATTATTATACATATTTGATTCAAATAAATCAGGTAATTTAAAATCTTCATGAACTTGAAACAGAAAAATTCGATGAAAAATCCACCTCCAGCAGGGATCGAACTCGTGTCCTTCGAAGGTCAAGTCCACAGCGATGACCAGGACGTTACCGCCGCATGGAAACGCTAAGGCGGGAAGCCACATTTAACCCTGACCATAAATGCCAAAGAAATATTTCTTCAAATCAAAAACATGGATATTGAATTGAAGAACATATTTCTATAATCTAAAGAAATATTCAATTGAAAAAAATTACGCCAAAGAAATAAATGTTTGATTTAAAAAAATAATTACTTCGTTGTAATAAACCTTAGTTTTTTATGAATAATTTAATTCTAGTAATTAATTAAAATATTTCTTCAAACAAAATAAATAGGTATTTATCTAAACAGAATATATAACACAATAATAAAAACGCATCATATATAACACAATATATTTGAAGAAATATGTCTTTGGCAGTTATGGTGAGTGCGCTTTAATTACCGCTTTCCGGAGCAGAGTTTCCATGGTGCGGTAGTGCTGTGCTCATTAATATGGACTTTACCCTCGACGGACACGAGTTCGATTCCTGCTGGAGGTGGATTTTTCACCGAATTTTTCTGTTTCAGGTTCATCAAGATTTTAAATTATCTGATTTGTTTGAATTAAAAGTGTATAATAATAACAATATTAATTTTAATTATAATTTAATTTAATTAAAAGTACAAACTACTTTATTACACTCGCGCATTTTTTAGGTCGAATAAATATATTTTTTAATCAGCAGTATATTTTTTTGCTTCAAATCTTGAAAAATTTGATGTGAGGAAATAGTTTTTTGAACCTATAAAATATTTACTTGACTTTAAAATATATTTTTTCTATCAATTCGAATTTCTTTCATTCAAAGAAATATTCACCTAAAACCATCTCAATTATAAGAACATATTTAAAAAAAAAATTTCACACCGGAAGCGTAGTCAGAAATGACGCCGAAAATGAAGCCGGAAACGACGTCGGATCCCGTCCCAAATTCCGATTTTCTTTCCGACGTCGGTTGCGTTGTCATTTCCGGCATCGTTTACGATGTCATTTCCTGCATCGTGTCAGGCGCAGTTTCCGATGTCGTTTCTGACGTCAGATTTTTCGATAGGTTATGATGAGAATGTAGGAAGGGATCTTTCAACAAAGTTGGGTAAATTTTTAACTAAATAAATTAACTTTCAAGATAAATGACACATGCTCAATAAAACGAATTTCAAACAAACATTTAAATTTGGAACTCAGAAGACAATATTTCAATAAAATAAATGTTAAATTAGAAAAATATGTTTTTAACCAAATAAAATACATTTTTAAGGAAATAGTTAAATTCTCAACCCAACAGATGAATTTGCGACCAAAAAGAGTAAATGTGTATGATGTGTATCAAATAAAATTCGACAAAAAATGAAATGGTTAGATTTTTATTTAATAAAATTGACTTCAAATTTAAAAATAAAAAAATTCAACCAAAGAAACAAAAGTTAAAATAACCAGATTATAATTCTACCAAAATATAATAATTTCTAACACAATAAATGAATAATATTTCACCAAATAATTTGTCTTTTAATGGAGTTTTCAGCGTAATAGTTGAATTTTTAACCAAACAAATTCATTTTCTACCAAAAAGATTAAATGCCTATAAATAAAAGTTGACAACAAGTTTAGTTATATTTTTATTCCGAAATTTAATGTTCAATAAAAAAGCTTATTTCCATCCAAAACTTAATTTTCAGTAGATAATTTTTTTTTAATTTAACAAAATAGTTAAATATTAAAGAAAAAATAAAAAGGTTTGCAACTAGAATTATCATTTTGCAGTAAAACTATACAAAATACGAAAAAATACGAATGAACAACTTTTGGACGAACGACAGAATATAAGAAAAACAATTAAACAAAAGTTGTTCACCAAAAAAAGAGATGCAAATTTGTAGATCATAATTTTTAGCTGGAACGCTTAGTTCTGATTTTAATCATGAAAAATAAAATAAAAAAATAATAAATAATATTTTTCGAAAAACGTCACAAGGTACAAAAAAATGAATATGCAAAAGTTCTCCAACCCAAAAGAATCTACAAATTTGTTACTAATAATTTTTAAATATGACAAGTAAATTTTCTTTTAATACTAAAAAATAAGATTGAAAATAAAAAAATAAAATTTTTTGGAAAAACAAGATAAGAGACAAAAAAAAAGTAAAGAAAGTGTTGAACCAAAACTTTTCTGCATATTTGTTATAAACTCTTGTTATAAAAATACATTAAAAATAAGAAAACTAACATTTGTTTGTGCAAAAACATATTTTTTTGTCTGATTTGTATCATATTTTATTATTTTTAATACAAAAAGGCGCGTTGTTATCAATAAAGGATGATTTTTTTTAATTGGTTGAAATCTCTACCAAATATTTGCATTTTTATCCAAAAAGCATAAATTTCTCTTAAAACAAATGAATTTAGACTTAAGGAAAAAATGTAAATTTTCGTCCAAAAAAGATTCCGACTGATATTTTAAGATGAAAATTTGAATTTTTTAACGACCAGTTGCATTTTTATTAAATAATGTCGAAATTTCTTCTAAAACAGATGAGTTAAAAAAAACCTACAAAATATTTAAATATCCATCTAAAGGACATTTCAGTTCACTTTCCAAAATCAAAATAAGAATTTAAACAATAACTCATGCCTTTAAATTAGTTTATAATAATAAAATTGTATAAGCAACAAATTCTTTGCCTTATTTGTAGTCTTAAATTGTAATTCGAGTTTATTTAAAATATATCTGCGGGTTGAAGCTGAGAAAGGAAATATTTTAACCACGGGGCAGTTGAAAGCAAAAAATTATGAAGTTGTTTAGCTGCTTGTTATAAACAAATTAATTTAACGAATAGTTTTTATTATGGATTCTTCGTTTGAAAAGGAAATTTGTGCATTAAAATTACTTGCTTTCATAGAAAAAATAATACTCGGAAATACAAATTTCTTATACAATATTTTTTATTAATTTTATAAACAAATTATATAAACAAATGCGTAGTGTGGACATTTAAAGGTAGAAAGAAATCATTTTTCTCTTAATTTTCCTCAAATTTTATCGCCACTGACGTTTAATGATGGAAAATTATCGTCCGATATTTTTTATTAATTTTATAAACAAGTAGTACAAGCAAATGTCTAGCCTGGACATTTAAAGGGAGAAAGAAATATCCTTTCCTCTTAATGTTCCTTGAATTATGTCGCCAGTGACGTTTAGTGATAGAAAATTCTCATCCAATCATTTTTATCGTGATGGGAAATTATCATCAGATATTTTTTTATTAATTTTATAAACAAATTATGTAATAAAATTTATAACTTGTTCATTGAGAGGTTGAAAAAAAGACTTCTTTTCTAATTTTTCTCAAATGATGTCGCCAGTGACGTTTAATGATGGAAAATTATCATCCAATATTTTTATTAATTTTGTAAAAAAATTATATAAACAAATACCTAGTATAACAAAATATCATCATTTAAATGCCCAAGTTGTTAATTTTTTGTCATAAATTGTTTATAAAATTAATAAAAAATATCGCATAATGATTTTCTATGTCAGTCAGATATGATAATTTATTCATTTATTCAACTAGTTTGAAAATTTTTATATACTGTTGTGATTAAAAAATGCGTTAGTCTCGAATTTTAAATTTTTTACGCTTTTGATATTAGTAAATAGGAAACGAGGAACGTGAATGTTCATTTTAGAATTCTTATATGCACAGATAAAAAATAAATTTATGTGTTTAGCGTACTCTTAGGTTTCAAGAAATTGCGATCTCATTCTTTTCAACAAATTTAAATCTGTTGAGCAATCTGGATCTTTTTTTAACTTACCGATATCTCACGTTTTCTATTTCTATGCCTTTTTTAAAATTAATGTGGACAGGCTTGAATTGAATAATTAAATAAATAAATATAAATTATAAATAAATGTTAATAATAAATAAAATTAATAAATTAAATAATAAATAATATATAACTTGAACCTAAAACAAATTAGAATATTTTCGTAAAAATAGTATTTATTCATTGGGGAATTATTAAATAATATTATTTAATAAAATAAATAAATGAAGCAAATTAATGAGAATACTTTTTCAAACAATTTTCCCCCTCTTAAATAATTTACTTTTTTCCTCTGCTTTGTAAATTTTTGAAAATTAATGTATTTATTTTTTTTAAAATTGGTCTTTTTTGGCAGAAAATTAATCTTCTCTGTTAAAAATTCATATTTTGGTTCAAACTTCAACCACTTGGTTAAATGTTGAACACTATTGTTAAAAATTTACCATTCATCGAAAATGTATTTGTCTTTTTTTTTAAACTTGAACTATTTTGTTCGAAAATTGTTCCTTTGTCTCCTAAATGAATTTGTGTAGCTAAAAAATTAATTAAACAATTTTTACATCAAAATTTCAGTATTTAAAAAAAATCGTTGTTTTTGGTTGAATTTAACTGTTTTCTATTTAGGTTGAAATAATTAATTGTCAAGATATCAACTATCACAATGATTGTTGAGAATTAATTATATTTTTTTATTGCACTTCATTAAAAAAACTCCAGAATTAATTAAACTTTCATCCACGCAGTTAAATTTTCAATTAAAAAATATCTGTTTCTAAAAAAATATATAAATTCTCAACCAAAGTGATACATTTTCAACTAAATTTGGAATCATCGTAAAAAAGTGATTTAAGCCAAATTTGTAAACTACATAGTTGAAGCCTGAAATAAAGAAAATTAATTTTTAATGAAACAGTTGCATTTTGTCCAAGAAATATTAAATTTCTGCTAAAATAGATTAATGTTTTAATAAAGAAACGAATTAAAAAGAAGCCTTATTTTCATCCAAAAAATTTTGCATTTTGATTTTATAATATTAAAATATGAATTCTAAGCAAAAAATAAAATTTTAATTAAATATTCGAATTTTTAAACAAAAAGGCTGAGATTTTAACAAAATTATTGAATTTTCAAACAAGAACTTGTATTTTTATTCCAGAATGATGAAATTTCTATTAAAACAGATGAATTTTTAAATTAAAAAGACAAATTAAGAAAAAATAGTTGCACTTTCATCCAAAACAAACTTCAGGTGAGTTTTAAGTATTAAAATACGATTTTTAAGCAAAAAGTAAATTCTATACCAAAATTTTTTGTTGGAAGTTCAACTATTAGGTTAAAAATTTAATTAAAAATTAAAACATTTAGTTCCAATTCATGTATTTCTCCTTACAAATTATCTTATTTTTGTGCGATGTTCATTTTTTTGTTTGACATTTTATTTCTTTGATAGAAAATTAGATTTTTGCACTGAAAATTAATTTTATTAATTAAAAGTTTAAACATTCTATTTCATATAGATGTATTTGTGGTTGTAAATTCATTTGTTTAGTTTAAAATTCAACTATTTCGTTAAAAATTTATTTTAATTGGTTAAAAACATTTTTTTCTAAATTAAAATAAAATATTCTATAAAGTGTTGAAAATTTCTATTTTTATATAGAAAATCATCTATTTTGTTGAATTGTTTTTTGTAGAAAATTAATCTTCTGGATTGCAATTTCAACTGAAATAGATGAATTTTTAGTTAAAAAGACAAACTTAAAAAAATAGATGTATTTTCATCCAAAACGGATTTCAGGTGACTTTTTAGTAAAAAAATACGAATTTTAGATAAATTATTGCAGATGAATTATAGACGCATTTTTAAATTAAAAAGAAAAATGAAAAAAAAGTTGAATTTTTATTCTAAACATATTTAACGTGACTTTTCAGTACAAAAATAAAAATTTTAAGAAAAAAGTAAATTCTCTTATGTCCTTTTTACAAACAAAATTTTTATTTTGAATTTTACTTTTTAAGATTAAATGAAAACTGCGCTCTCCGTGAAAAAAATGTTTAATAAAAAATTTGTAACTATTTTTTATTGTGAAGAGCTTTTCTAAAATTACTTCTTTTCTTAGCTTTCGTCGTTTGTCCAAAAGTGAAAAAAGTGATAAGTAACAAAATTGTAGATATTTTATCGATGCACAATTTTTGGAGATTCGTTTTTTTTCGTATTTTGAATGATTTAACTGCAAAATTATGATCTTAGTAAAAAAAATGTTTTTCTTCAAAATTTAAATGTTTTGTTAGATTGAAAATATTCATTTCTCTTAACTGAAAATTTAACTATTCCATTTTCGGTTGCAAATTTATCTTCTCTTAAAAGTTCAAATATTTGGTTGAAAATTCATTATTTCTTTAAAAATGAATATTTTTGGTATAAATGTAATATTTTTGGTTCAAAACTCACCGTCTAGTTTAAAAATAAGTTTTTTTAAATTGAAAATTAGCTTTTTTTACTAAAAATTTAACTAAATTAGTGTTGCTGAAAATTAAGCTATTCAAATTTTTGCTCTAAAAATATCCTTTTTAACTAAAAATTCATCTATTTTGTAAAAACTTTGTCTCAGTAGTGTAATAAATTAATTTTTGTATCTTTATTTTGTATCGATTTATTTTATGGGCATTTAGTCTTTTTTTTACAGGAAATTCATGTGTTTGGTGGAAAATTGAACTATTTTATTAAATTTTCATTTTATTTACATCAAAACTTATTTCTCTAACTCAAAAATTACCCAAATGTATTTTTTATTGAAAATTATTCTTTTTTATTTCAGAATTTATTTATATTTTGAACATTTGTATTTTTTCGTAGAAAGATATCATTTTTTTAATTAAAAATTCAATTATAATGTTGAAAACTCAATTAAAAATTAAAATATCTACTTCAAATTCATGCATTTTTTTGTTACACATTACTTTATTTTGGTAGAATATTAGTCTTTTTGTTTGACATTTTATTTCTTTTAGAGGAAATTAGATTTCTATATTGAAAATTAATTTTATTAACTAAAAGTTTAGTTATTCCATTTTTCATCATTTTTTTTAAATAAAAATATAATTTTTAAGGTTCTAAATTCACCTTCTTGTTAGAAAATGTTACTAATTCGTTAAAAATTTATTTTTTTTAGTTGAAAACATATTCTATTTTTAAATTGTAGTGAAATATCATTCTGTTGATTGTTGAAAATTTATATTTTTGTAGAAAATCATCCATTTTGTTGAAAACTTTTCTTTTTTGGTAGAAAGTTCATCTTCTGGGTTGAAAATCTAAATGTTTGTTTGAAAATTTTTTTCTTTATCATTCCTAATATAAATTCAAAGTCAAATTGTTCAGTTAAAAATTTAACTAATTTTTATTAAAATTCTGTTTTTTTAAAATTAAAATTCATTTTTGGTTTTGACAATTCAACTATAATTTTTTTGGGATGAAAATACAACTATTATTATATTATTATGAGAATTTGTCTTTATAGTTCAAAAGCTTATTTACTTTAGTAAAAATTTCATCTTTCTTGGACATAAATGCAAGTTTTTGGTGGAAAAGTCAATAATTTTGTTGAAAATCCATGCTTTTAGTTAAACATCGAGTTGAAAATTCAACTATTTGGTCGAAAATTTACTTCTTGTTTAAAAATCGTAATTTGATGTTGAAAATTAAAACTAAAATCTTTTTTGCTTGAAGATTAAACAACTTTCTTGACAATTTTGGTTGAAGTACTTTTGAGAAATCATTTTGTTTGGAGATTTATATTTTTAGTTGAGAATTCATCACTTTGTTTGAAAGTTGCAATATTTTAATAAAAAATGATGTTTTTACTTGAAAATTTAACTGTGTGAGAGTTAAACTAATTCTTCACATTTTTTAAATAACGATTTTTATTTTTCATTCAGAAATTAAAAAGTTTGTCGCAAATGATTTTTTTGGTTGTTCAAAATTCATACTTTTTTTTGAAAATGAAATTTCTGTTGAGGAAATTCGTTTTTTAGCTTGAAGGTTTAACAATGTAGATGATTATTATTTTCTGCCATGTTTGAAAATTTTTTATTTATTGAAAATTCAAACAGTTGCACTTTTGTCCAAGAAAGATGCATTTCCTACGAAAATCTATAAATTAAAAAAATAAAAAGATAAATTTTACAACAAAGAGTTTAATTTTCATAAATAAAATATTTCACTGGAATTTTCAACTCCGAAATGTGAATCTTAACCAAAAAATAAATTTTATACCAAACCAGTTTAATTTTTAACCAGAACGGATGAATTTTTTACAAAATTGTTGAATTTTCAAACAAAATAATAAAATTTACAACAAAAACAATAATCTTCGGAAGAAAGCAACTGCAAAAAAAGAAATATTACTATAATGCGAGGCAATTAAATTACTAACAAGAATATTGGATCAGGGTGACCGCAAATCTTCATTTTAAAAATTCTATAATTTTTTCCTAACAAATCTTTTATTGTCCGACCAATAATATTTAAAAATCATAATATTTTATAAAACGTATTATTATATTTTATTATTATTATTATTATTCTATATTATTATTATATATTAGACAGAGTCTCAACTGAATTAGTTTTTAAATTCACTGAAAAAAATTCTTGCATCCCCAGAAATACATTTCTTTGATTCTATTTTCTTCAGTCAAAAAAACCGTTCGCTTAATTAGACTGAATATTGTTTAAAAGCAACAAACTCGTTTATTTATTTGAAGAAATTATTTCTTTGTGCGCCATTTCTTTAAAACAAAGAAATATTTCTTGGCCCAGAATGTGAGATAATTAGCTCAAGGAATAGATATCTTTAAAACTTAGAACCCAATTTCCTTGAATCTCCTTTTCGTATCCAGAAAAATATTTATTTAATTTAATGATTTTGAGACTTTGAAATAAAAAATAAATTATATTTGAAATAAGTCGTTTTTCATTGTGCGAAACAGATATTTTGGTTTCCTTGAATCAAAGAAATATTGAGATAACTAAAAGCAATATTAACAAAGTGAAAGCGATATTTTTATTCCTATAAGGGGATTGATAGTGTTGTTCTAATAGAACATCTTATTAATGGAGTAAAGTAATTTGTTCACTTAATTGACCCTTTTTAGAAAAATAAACAAAAACTTTATTTATTAATTATAATTTGGGGGGCCCCGGACTTCGGGGGCTCCTTATCATTGATACTGCTGATCCTGCGGTAGCTACGCCCCTGTGTTACGAGGAAAACGTACAGTTTTCGAAATGTCGAAAAGATGAAAAAATCATTCATTCAACAACTAAATCGTATGGTCTGAAGTATCTCATTTTAACATCTCACTCATGGCAGTAATTATTAAACATAAATCTGTTTATTTTTTCAACCAATATCAACATTCATTCACCTAATCATTCGTCACTTACTGAAATGATTATTAATTTATTTTAATAAATATATATTTTTAGTTTGGATAAAACTATTTCTTTGTATGCAAGAAAATTTTTTGATTACAAGGAAACCTGCAACCTTTCGAAATTCTGTTTGAATCAGCCCTATTCATGGCCCCCATTTTTTCTATTCTCTTAGCATTCGGAGGGATATCGTAGTTCAAAAAAATCCCATAGATGGCGCACCGATCAGGTAGGCCTGTTTTTGCATTGTTATGTATAGCAAAAGTACTGAAATTCATTTAGAATTTGATACTTTAATTAATATAAAAGGAAGAACAACATTTTCAGCCATAATAAGAGCAGCTCTAATTACTAAACCAAAAAAATTCATGACAAAATGTAATTAAATATTGGGAAAATGGAATATAATGATGAATACATTGAAAAACGTTTGAATTGTATTAAAATTTTTCTATTGTTTACTTTGCTAATGTAACTAACACTAACAGCAAATAGCTCATTTTTCAACCAAAGAAATGAATTTTTAATCAAAATGATGAATGTTCAATTAAAAAATAATAACTTTCAACAGGCGAGTGTAATTTGCAACCAACTAAATTTGTTTCTAACCTAAAAGACTAGTGTTAGTCGAAAATGATGAATATTTACATGGAATAGTTAAATTTTTAACTGAAATGAAAAATTCTTAAATAAGGAGATTATCGTTCAAAGAAAAAACTTTTTCCGCAAAAATAGTCGTAGAAAGACAATTTTTTAACAACATGAGTTACTTGTCAACGAAAAAAATAAATTTTCAATTTAAAACTGGAATAGTTAAATTTTTAGTTAAAAAATTTATTTTAAATAAGCTACTTATATTTCTAAAAATATATGAATTTTCAGTTGATATGATAAATTTTACAACAATAAAATTAAGTTTTAACAAACCAGTTCAACTTTCAACCTCTAGTAGTTTCTTTTTCAAGAAAAAAGATAAATTTTTAACAAAAAATATAAAAAAATTACACTATAATTTAGAAATATTTCCTTTTCGAAATACTAGTTCTGCTCTAAAAAAAACTTGAAGCACTGTCCTTTTTTTAAATTCGGAAGAAGGAACTTTGAATTTCTGACGAGTTTTGACTTGGAACAGGTATTTTTTGAACTCCTTTCTTCTAAATCCCAGTTTTACTTCTTTAAAAAAATTCCCGTTCCACGTAAAAAATCCTTGTCCCAAGAGAAATGATATTTCTTTAGAGAAACTCCCTAGCCTAAAATAAAAACGATAATTATTTGGACTCATATACCCTGAAACTGTAGATAAAGTAAAAACTACTTTTCTAAATTCGAAAAAATTACTAAAATATTCAGAACTTAAATTTTGCTACGATCAGAAGTAAATTCCCGGTTTTTTAAATCAATTCTCGGTCTTTTCCCTGTCGTTTCCTGGTTTACCGTTAAAGCCACCACCCTGATGATAAATAAAAATATATAAATATATATATTTATATATATTTTTAGCCCGAAAATGTCCAGATAAGTCAATAAAAAGTATATTATAAGGCTAATTATTAATCTTTAAATATTATTATTACTATTATTATTAGTTAAGTAATATTATCAATCAAGTATGAAATTTAAACAATAGAAAAAGAGGAACACAATTCAAAGTGTTTTCAAAATACTCATCTTTATATTCAATTTTCCTAATACCCTTCTGGATGCTAAAATTACAACTACAACCAGAGATGAGGTGGCTACAACATACCCATGCACGGGCGATGCATAGGGCTGGTTTGAATTCAGTGCGGTCCATACCAATATTAAAAGTTTCCCATTGAACTATTAGAATAATTTTAAGGGTTAGCTTTTCCTTCTCAGTACGGATTCTAATTCGGCATAAATAAATAAATATTCTTTTGTTTTACTTTTAAAGCCATAGCAGCCTTCTTAGCCACCTATGTCCATGCAGTGGTAAGTCATTACTTCATTCAAAACAATTTTTGTTTATTTTAATAGGTGTTTCGGTTAATAATGTCTATTTTGCTAAGAGATGGCGTTACTAATATTTTCGTTGGTAAGGACCCTATAACGAAGGACGTGCCACCGAGGCTGCTTATTACCTATTGGCTACTAAGAAGCAGCTGTCACTTCCGCTCTAAATCCACGTTTTGTATATACATGATCCCAACGAGCTGCACGGCTAACGCATACCACTTGCTATTTCATGTGGTTTGAACAATGCGCGCCCGGATATTACGTATTTCCGGGAGAACTGTCATGGCGAAGGTGTCGGAGTGGGGGAACTTTGGCGCGTCCTTCATTATAGGGTCCTTAAACACACATTAAATAATGTGGCTCAATTCTATTTTCCAATACATAATTTTGAAGACTAATATATTTTTCTTTGCATAATTTTGACATTTTCACCACCAGAAAATATCGTTCCTAAAGATAGGCAATTTACGTATCTATATATATACTCTTAAAAATAGCTGTCTGAAGTTGGTAATTGCAATTAAAGCAAAATTTACTTGCTATATATAGTTCCTAATTGCTTGAAAGGGCCGATATAGTTGCTTCGAAATTACTGAGTAGAGACTAACAGAGTGACAAAAGAAGTTTTTCTACGTGAAACTTGGGAAATAAAATTATACGAGTATTTGACTTCTTGAATCCTTTATCGTTTTTATGTTCTTCTAATCTAAAGTATCTTAAAGGTCAAGAGAAAAAATTCACCATAATTTTTGCACTCATGCAGAAAGTTTTAAAAAGGGCATTCATTTAAATAACTTGCCACCGACTTTTGAGCCAATTGTGCCATAGTCGATATTCCTCATTTACTATATATTTACCATAGTTCACCTGACGATCGAGCCATGTTTTGGCCAAAGTTTCCCCCAAAGTTTTCCCATTGCTAGGTCTCGTGTTCTCAAGGTCTGATTTTGACTCTTATCCTCAAAAGATTTCTTAAAACCCTTTCTGGCTATATTTGTTGCGTCTCGAATAAAGGCGAATATTTTACTAAAAAAAAAAAATAACTCTTTTTCAAAGCAAATTAGATTTTTTTTGGGATTATTATTAATTTTAACGAAATTAAGAGTACGATAAACTTATTTTCTTGCTAAGAATAGAATTTCTTTTTGTGTCTTTCTTTTTTTTCTGTGCGGCATTTACGTTCATAAATAACATTGAATTTCCGCGAGAGTACGACAATGTAGTTCGTTTACCTGACAGATTCCAGGTCACCGCACTGGTGAGATTCGGGCATATACATCACCTTGCACAAAGGTATTCGGGCCTATTCAAAAAGTGAGTCTTAAGATTTGCGACGCATTTAATTCTTTTACTTATTCCTTTTGAAAACTAGTTCAGAATCGACGGAAAATTCTAAGAGATTCTCTTGTTGAAATTATAAAGCTTGCTAGGGGAAGTGGGGAGAAAACGGGGTGTTTATTATACTTTATTATATTTATTATACTTTATTATATTCGATAAATATTGTAAACATTTAAAATCATAAAGAAATGCCGAAAAAAGAAGGCCCGGATTTTGACAAACTTGACACACGTGTGGCAAAAATGGCCACCAGAAATGAAAAATTCGAAACTCTTATTTTCCAAAAAATTTTGTTATTTGACTTTTAAATAGCCTTTTTCAAATGCCTGACACAGGCGTCAGAAATTTAGAGATCACAGTCCATCCTATTTTTGAGCTAATCTCCTTTTTTCCTCTTTAAATTCGAAAAATGCCCTACAACGACTAAAATCGATCATTTTAACCATTCTTTCCCCCTTTCTCCCTCTTTTCAAAGATTTTAATTAATTAAAACAAAATCATAAATAAAAATTCAACACATTAGAAAACAAGACACTTTGAAAGATATTCTGTTTTATTATGATACTAAATCTGAAAGGTAATCAATTCTGTAGTTTTTAACCAAAAACGTATGTATAGAGAAAGCAGGCTTGACTGGTCCAAATGATGTAAACACAGGAGAAATAGACATTTTTGACGATAATAGGGAAATAAATTCTTTTCAATAAAATCAATTTAGGTACTAATATTAAATTTCATTGAGAGCGTTTGAAATTTCTATTAATTCACCTAAAAGTATTTTCTTTTCAACGAAATAGATTAATTTTAACCAAATAGTTGATTTTTCAATCAAAATAGTTGAATCTGCTACAAAAAATGTCGGATTGTCAACAAGATAGTTACTATTTGAACCAAAGAAATGAATATTCAACTAAATTAATCAATGTTTAGCATAAAAATGAATTTCTCACCAAGTAGTTCAACTTTTTAACACATTAGTTGAATGTTCAATAAAAAAAGATGAATTCTCCACAACAAATTTAATGGATGATGTTATTTTAAGCAAAGAAAATATTTCTTTCGAATAAAAATAGTTCAATTCTTCCCAAAAAGACGAACTTTCAAGTAATTAGTGGATTTTTTAGTTAGAAAGGAAAAACAAGCCAAACAAATTATTGAATTTTCAAGCCAAAAAGGCACAAAATCGGTTAGGAAACCAAGGTACAAAATCGAAGCTTTCTGGAAACATATCTGTGGACTCTCTTCCTAATTTGGGAATGGAACCCGCGCCAGCGTCCCTGCCAATACTACATAAGACAATCCCTAAAACATCCAAATCTCGATGACTAATAAAATGGTTAACCATAAATACCCAATTAGAGTATAACAGCGGGCGCAGTACTGTGCCCGTACCGCCGGACACAGGCGCGGTACTAGCAATCAGTACGGGCGCCTGTACTGGATGATAACGCTTTACCAGTAGTGGCTTGCCAGCACTGGCTGAGTACTGCCTGGCAGTACTGGGCTCATAGGGGCATGCCATTACTGGCTAACCAGTACTTAAACCATTCTGGCAATCAGTACTGCATCTATACTGGCGGAATACGGACACGTTATTAGGAATTAGTACTACACCCGTACTGGTTGGAATACGTGCACGGAACTGGCAATCAGTACTGCTCCTGCACTGGCGGAATACGGGGATGATAACGCTTTACAAGTACGGGTTTGCCAGTACAGTCTAAGTACTGCCTGCCAGTACCAGTCAGTACTGAACTTATACGGGAATTGTTATTAAACTTTGTTAAAGATTTTATTTTATTGAATGCATGTATTAAGTACACGTTTTATGTGAATCATAAGAATTAACCCAAATAAAAATAAACCTAAAATTTAAATATAAAAGAAAAAAGTTTTAAACTAGGCCGTTGAATTTCCTTTTTCTTGAGTGGTCTCTAGTCTTGTATCTTCGTTGTTATTCACGATTCCTTCAGCGGAATTTCGATCGTCCTCCAAATTTTTTAAGTCTTGATATTTTGCAGTTGCTTTTTTCCCCTTCTCGATCCTTGGCCCCCGTTCAAGAAAAAGGTACCCTGACGGACTTGCGGAACGTAAGCATTACGCTACAGCGTACACGGAAAGACTTTATTTTTCAATTAATGATAAAAATATATGAAATTTTAGTATTCTACAATATCAAAACACGGAAAAAAGTGACTTTGTTTCGAAAATTGATATAGTGTTTTCAATTGGCGAGTTTGATATTTTTGTGACAATAAGTGAAAAAAGTGTTTTACTAATAGATATAAAAAGTGTGAATATTTAATATTCACTATATCAAAGTAACCG
>JAWWLR010211231.1:0-13881 GCA_035041075.1 Acraspis erinacei | reverse complement strand
ATTTTCAATTTGAAAAAGTAAATTTAAAAAAAAAAGTATAATTCTCATCCAAAAAAGTTTTTAGTTGAATTTTCAACACCAAAATATAAATTTTAAATTTTTGTCTCTTGTCATTAAAAAAAATTATTTTTAATTATTAATAATATTTTCTTTAAGAAGAATTATCTTTGATCAAAAAATGGTTGAAAAAATACTTTAAACACTATGAAAAGTAAGTTTTTAATTTCAGTGGATTTGAAAGAGAATTTTTCATCCAGCAGTGTTAATATAAATTAATAATTATTCTTATCACTATTACGACAAAGCCTATTTACAAACTCCCAACTTTGGCCATCTTATTGTTTCAATAAAGATGAAAATTTTAAATAATCGCGTTCTTCTGTTTTATTTTTTATTATTTTATTTTATTATTTTATTATTGTTTTATTTTTTATTTTATTTTTTTTATTTTCTCTGTTTTATATTTACTGTTTTATTGCTTTTGTTAATAAATACTAACAAGAAGTTAGAAATTCAACAAATAGATTTTTGCTAGTCGAATAATTATTAAATTCGTAAATAAATATGATTTTCGGAATAATGTAAATGCCCACTTTTTGGAAAAAGTTGAATGATTCGGTTCTAAAAATAACCAATTTCATCACCCTCATTTGGAAAATCAATATTTGTCAAGATCCCACCAAGCTATGAATTTCTGAAATCAAAAGTTAGCTAAATAATTTGAAGAAAAATTATTTATAACAAAAATTAAAAAGCCTCTTCATGTGTTAATCTATAGGCTATTAAAAATAACTTATAATAAAAAACTCTCTAAAAAAGCTGAGTCTCGGAAGTCTGGAAATCATTTTCGTAGCTTTTTTCGAATACAGATTAAATTTTTTGAAAAATTCGAATGAAGGAATGCTCCCGAATTCATACAGATACTTAAGAATTGAGATTCAGTTGAAGGACAGTGGTAAACAATGCTAAATTTGTGTGCATAATATTAATAACCAAAATTTAAAAATTTCTCATTTAAAATGTTATTATTACATTTTTACTCAAAATAATTAATTTTCGACAAAGAAAAAGGGATTTTTCAAGAAAATAGATAAATTTTTTAACTAAATTATGAATCTTTAAAAAAATTAATTTTTAACAAAAAGTGAAATGGTTTATGCTTTTGCTAACAAATATTTTAATATCCAATAAAAAATCTTAGATATAACAAAAAATGCGAATTTTTTAGAAACGGGTTGAATTTTCAACCATGAAAGATTTTGCAATGAATAAAGAAAAAAATCATTTTCAAAATGTTTTGTTTTAAAGAAATGAAGAGAAATTTTTGAAAAAATAGAGTTGAAATTAGAATCCAAAAGTATGCAATTTTTACAGAAGTAATAGGATTTTCGACTAGAAAAGACGATTTTCCAACAAAATAAATTAATTTTTATCTGAAAATAATAAATATTTTGGCAAAGATAAAAAATCTACATTTTTGGTCAAACAAATTAAATTATTATCCAAATAATTTAATTTTCTACCAAGAAGGTGAACACTTTATGGAATAGGAGAATTTTGCATCAAAATAGATGAGTTTTCAACTAAAAACAGAATAATTTTTTAAAATTAATGTATTTCCAAATAAATATCCAAAAAGCTCAGATTTAAAAAAAAATCTAGCATTATTTTTAACTGAACAAGAATTATGTTCGACTAAGCATGAAATAGCAAAATTGTCAGTTAATAAATAAAAAAATCATTAAATGAAAAAAATTACATCCAAAAAATTAGTTTTAAAGCAATAAAGACGAAATTTTTAAAAAGAAAAATTGAATTTACAACGAAAAAATATGCATTTTCTAAAAAAGTAATTAAACTTTCGACTAAGAAAAGACGATTTTTTTACAGAAGAAGTAAATTTTGAAGTTCAAAAAGCAATTTTCTAGCAAAACAGGAAAATCTACATTTTTAGTAAAAACATTTCGTTTTCAACTGACCAGATGAATTTTTAAACAAAAAGATTAAGTTTAAATAAAAAGATTAAATTTCAATAATAAAAAAATTGTGAAAAAGTGGAATATCTAAATTATTATTTTAAAACTTAATTTTCCAATACAAAAATTTTTAACCAAAGAGATGCAATTTCAGCAAAAAACATTTGGCGGAATTTGCAAAAAAAAAATTAGGAAAAATTTTAATCAGTTTAAAAGATTTAAAGAAGTTCTGAAAAAAGTTGGTAAAATAATTTAAAATTTGAAAATATTTTAAACCAATTGTAAATGTTTCAAGATTTGAAATAAAATTTCGAAGCAATTTCAGTATTTTTAAACTATTTAAGATGAAAAATGTAACTTTTAATCTAAGAATAATCTTCAGTTTATAAAACATGCAATATTTCATATTTTAATGTTTATAGCTTAAAGTTGATTGAAAAGTGTATATTGGTAAATTTTAAACTTTCTACGAACGAAAATTAATTTTGAATAAAATGCCCGAATTTTAAAAAAATATAAAGAAATACAACAAATTTTGTTCAAATAATTGAAGTTTCAATAAAAGAACATTGATTTCAAACCAGAATAAAATAATCTAATTTTTACTTTAAAAATTAATTCCTAAATAAAAAAAATCATTTTTCAGACAAAAAAAGGAGTTTTCAACTAAAATGTTAAACTTGAAAATTCCTCTATTTGGTTTAAAAGTTCAGCTCTTTTCGTAGAACATTAACTATTTTTTTTTAATTCAAATTTTGTTGCTGTTAAGTCAACTAAAATCTTTCTGGGATGCAAACTCTTTTCTTGAAAATTTTTCTTTTTTACTTAAAAATTTACCTATTTTAGTCGAATTCTCATTTTTCTTAAACAAAAATGCAACTAAAAATTTTAGTTAAAAAAATTCCGGAATATTACCTGGGATTTTTTTCTGTTCTCAAACATTTTCCACGGTCAATGAAATAAACAAAAATCGAACTCTAAAACCAAAAAATTTTCAATTTGAAGTAATAAAAACTGATCTGTAAATTAAAGCACTCAAAGTGGAGATTTTGAATTTTGAAATGTTTTAACTAAAGTTTAAAATTAACTTGATTTAAAAATTATTTTCTCGAATGCTTAATAAATTACACGTGATTTAAATTGTTCTTAATTTTTTTTTTAATTCCGCAAGTTAAAGAAATATCTTTAAAATATTCCACATTTATTTTGGATAATTCTGTAAATATTTATAAATCTTTTTAAATATTTGCCCTAAATTAATTTTTCAAAAGAAAAAATGATTTTCAATTTTTCTATCAGTAAATATTTTTTATTCTTCTGAAGCTTTACAAAATTCTTAAAAAGTTTCGAAATTTTTGGTTAAAAATCTGCTAAAATATATATTTGGTTTTAAATTAGAACGTGGATTATTTGTACCGAAATTTCTATACAAATAGTTGGATTTTTTGGTAAACGCAAAAAAATTTGTTTAAATTATTTCAAATCATTTAAAATTTTGAATTAATTTGGAATTTTTTCAAAGGTTCTAAATATTTTTTAATCTTACTCGAATTTTTCTAAGAATAATAGGTGATCAAGTGTTATTTATACAACAAATTGAAGTATTTGAATTTAAATTAACTTTTTTAAATTGAACAATTGAAAATTTAACGTTTAAAGTTTATTTTTTTTATTTTTGAAAATGTTATTTATAATTGATGATTTTAAATGCTCAGTCAGATACTTCTAAATATTAAGTAACTTTTTGTTTTGTTAAATTAAAAATTTCAAATTGAATACTGTGAGAATGCAATTTTTAACACTGGTTTAATATTTGAAATTTAATAAAAGCCATAAATGATGAGTATATTATTTTTATGTTTTAAAAAAATTGAAAATAAAATATAAAGTTTCAATCGGGAATTTACATTTGCTTGGGACGGCTGAAGAATCCCGAAAATATATATTTATATATTTATGTATTATATATATATATATATATATATTATATACATTATATATTTATATATTTATATTATATATATTTATATATAATATATATTTTTCATTGATTATGAATACAATAATGAAATTTTATTTTTTTAAATTATTTTTAACGTTTAAAATTGTGAAAATTATTTTTTAATTTGAAATAACAATAATTTTAAAACTTAAAACAAAATTATAGTTATTACTAACTCAAACAATAATTTTCGAAATTTTAAACATTAAAAATAATTTTAAAAAATAAAATTTTATTATTGTATTTGTAATCAATCAAGAATATGTATAAAAAATTGTAATTGTTTAAATTAGGGACTTTTGCAATTCGGGAATTTTCCCATTCTGTAATATTATCAACTTCCGGGAATAATAATATTTAGGAATTTTCCAATTCGGCAATATTATAAACTGCCGTAAATTTTGTTATTCGGAAATTTTCCAATTCCGGAATTTTATTATTCGAGATTTTTATTCACGGGAATTTTCCAATTCGGTAATTTTATTTTTCGGGATTTTTCAGACGTCCCATTTTCTTAACTAATAAGACATACAAATTGAAATTGTTTAATTCTTAACGTTGAAACCTGGAAGTTCTAGAACAGTGAACTGATTCCGAATTGGAATGTAAAATCAATTATTATTCACTTTTTAAATCCGAAAAGTACAATTCAATTTTTAAAATCATTAAATAATTTCATATTAACAATTTATCAAATAAAAATGCTTTTTATCCAAAATCTTCGATTTTAAAAGATTCTAAATTTTAATAGTTGATGTCTTTAAAACTGCATTTCAAAATTTTATAAATTAAAATATACGCTTAAAAATTGTAAATAGAAAATATAAATTTTTTAAAGTGAAATATTTTTGAATTACGCATTATAAACTGAATTCTATCATAATTGAAAAATATAACAATTGAACTAATTATTTGAAATCAAATTTGACAGATTTTTTTTTTAAATTGAAAAATTTCCAGTCAAAAAATAAATTCACAGTCATTTCTCGGTTTCATAAAATTCCAGGTCAATTCCCGTTGAAGCGGCCACCCTGAATCTAATCAAGACCATTTTGGCTGTTATTTTTTTGTGTGAAAAAAAAAATTTGGTAAAATCAAAAAAAAAAAAAATTTGGAAAATAAACCGAGTTTTTTAAAAATAAACTGGCATTAGGGCGCACGTTGCGCGCACAAAGTTCGAGTGATTCTAAAAAAATTAAAAGTATGGAAGATCGATGCTATAATATAATCCCGGAAAATTTAAGAATTACAAAATTAATTTAAAAAGTATTTATATTGTGCTTTATAACCCAAATTTTTTCACAGCTCGACGAATTAAATAAGTTTCAATTAAATTATAATAATTCATAGCTTGGCGGAAAATTGGAAAACATTTATTTTAAAAATTAGGTTGTTTTTAATGATAATAATGTCTAGTTAAGATATGAAGACACCTGTATTTTATTAATAGAAGAGCAGAATCCAGGATCTAGGAAATGATGTTTTCAATTTGAACAGTTTGTTTAAGCTTCCGAGATATTGCAGCGCCTCTTCCACGCAGTCTACGCACATTGGAAGTTTTTGAAATTTTGAAGGTCTCGTTGGTGATAATAACCGGAAGTGACCAGTATATATAGCAGTAAATATTTCCAAACAGTCTCACTCACTGTTCAGAAAAACTTCTTGTAAAAATGAAAATCTATATCAGCGCTCTTCCTCTCACCATCGGGGTTATTTTGCATTTTGATTGTGAGTATACTGAATATCATATAAATCTAAAATCTATAAGGAAAAAAAATTCCATTGAATTATTAAAAAGCGATTACTTGTCCATTTTTAAAATCAGAATATACTTGATACAAGAGAATTTACTTGACTTAAATTATATTTTCTTTGATCATGTAAATTATGGTTTTAAAAACGGACAAGTAAACGCTTTTTATTAATTCAATAATAATTATTTTTCTTTGTTAGTTCGGGAAACGATTCAGTTTGTAAGATATGGTACTGCTATTTTGTTAGTTGGGACGACCATTTACTTAGTTGCAGGTACTAACTGAATAGTCACTCCGACTAATAGAATTGTTGTACGAACTAATAAAATAGCAGTGCCATATCTTACTGACTACATATTTGGCTCAACTAAACCTTTTTCAGGTTTCTTCGCTTCTTCCACTCCTCTCCCTCTCTCTTATTTTTCTCCCTTGCTCTCTTTCTCATCATCCTTCGCTTTCACACTAGGTCGTTATGCTGGTAGGACCACATTGCAAAAATTTATAAGCAAATATTCTTAATATTTCTTGGAAAAATTTAGAAGATTGTAAGGCAATTTTTTAAGTTTTAAATCCTATTTTCAAATTTCAAGAAAAATTTCACTTAGTTCGAATTTAAGTATTTAATACAATTAAAATATCAAAAATTTTATTTCAAAATTTATTCTTGTTTAGACAATATTTCATCTTAAAAAACCTTTTGTTTTTAGGAAACGTCTACTTCTTTAAATAATACAGAAAATATTACGTAACGGTATTTTAATAAATATTTAGAAGTTTTGAAAGAATTAAAAGATAATTAAAATTTCTAAAGATTTGTTGAAGAATTTTGTAAGTTTTCATGAAATATTTGTGAGAAGTTTATAAATGATTTTTCATTTTGAAAAACCTCTTTTTTAGAAAAAGTCTATTAAGTTTGTAAGATATGGTACTGCTATTTTCTTAGTTGGGACGACCATTTACTTATTTGCTGGTACTAACTGAATAGTCACTGCGAATAATAGAATTGTTGTACGAACTAATAAAATAGCAGTGACATATCTTACTGACTAAATAGTTGGCTCAAATAAACATTTTTTTCAGGGTCCTTCGCTTCTTCCACTTCTCTCCCTCTCTCTCTAACCCTCTCTCTTATTTTTCTCCCTCGCTCTCTTTCTCATCATCCTTCGCTTTGAAACTCACACTGAAACTCTATGTCCGTTATGCTGGAAAAACCACATTGAAAAAATTGACTCAAAACCTATAGGGAATTTAGGGCTCATTAGGTGATAACTTAATTCCCTATTGTCTAATTCAATGATCTTCATTTAAACAAAAAAAAAACCGGATTAATGGAGATTATATATTTTTTGGGTTCGAGGGGCAAATTTGGTCAAATTTAGAAGGTGTAAAAAATCCAATTTTTAAGTTTAAGAAATGAGGATCAATTAATTTATTTATTTAGCTATTACGCTATATTTAACCAAATTTGACCATCGAAGCCCCAAAAAAATCATCCTTCGTTTTCATTGTACCTTATAGCGATTTTCTAAAAAATATATCTAAATTTAAAATTCGATTTTTGCGAACGATTGTTGTATTTTTTTAATACTATACACATAAAAAAAGGCTTCACCCGGAAATATTTTATTTAAAATTATTGTTATTTTAAATTTAAACAATAACTTTAAAAATTTTAAACTTCAAAAATATTTTTAACAAATTTCATTATTGTATTTGCTAGCAACAAAAAATATTTAAACAATTATAATTCTTTAAATTCTGAAATTTTATAATTCGACAATTTTCTGTCGAGAATTTTATTATTCGGGAATTTGCCAATTCCGTAATATCATTAACTGCCGGAAATTTTATTTTGCGGGAATTTCCTAATTCCGTAATATTATTAACTGTCGTGAATTTTATCATTCGGGAATTTTATTATTCGAGAATTTTATTTTTCGCGAATTTTCGATTTTGATAATATTATTTTTTCGGCAATTTTATTATTCGCAAATTTTATAATGTGGGAATTTTACACTGTAGGGAATTTTATTTTTCGGAATTTTTCAGTTCTCCCAATTTTCTCCAGGTTCTTAGAAAAATTACTTTTTTGCGTTTAATTCTGAGGATTTAATTTCAGTTCGAATTTAGGCTTTCAAAACTTTCAACAGGAAAAAGGTTATTTGAAATCTTAATGTTTATTTATTTTAATATTATTTTGTATTCCTGATGAAATTGAAAAAAAGTTAAAAAATATTTTTTTATAAAACGGCTATTATATTTTTTTATATAATACAAAAAAAATGTTAAGAAACGGTAGTTTATGAGATATTTAAAAACTTTGAAACAATTAAAAAATAATTAACGCTTCTAAAGATTTTCTGAAGAATTTTGTAAGGTTTCATAAAATATTTGTAATATTTGCGTGCAATTTTTTATGATTTTTAATTTTTAAGCATAAACTTCAAGATATAATTATAAAAGATTGCAAAAAGTTCAAATGATTTCCTGAAATTTCGAAAAAGTTTGTTCAAGATTTTAAAGCAAAATGTTTCAATTTGGTAAGAGTAAAAAATGAATTAAAAAAATCTAGTAAATTTAAGAAATATTTAGTAGTTGTGAACTGATTTAAATAAAATGTAAACTTTAAAAGATTCTAAAAAATGTAGATTTTTAAAAATTAAAAGGAATGTGAAATATTTAAAAATTCTAAAGGTTTCAAGAAAATAAGCAAATATTCTTAATATTTCTTGGAAAAATTCAGAAGATTTTAAGGCAATTTTTTAAATTTTAAATCCTATTTTCAAATGTCAAGAAAAATTTCACTTAGTTCGAATTCAACTATTTAAAAAATTAAAATATCAAAAATTTTATTTCAAAATTTATTGTTTTTTAGGCAATATTTCATCTTAAAAAACCTTTTGTTTTTAGGAAAGTATTTTTTTTAAATGATACAGACAATATTACGTAACGGTATTTGAAAACATATTTAGAAGTTTTGAAACGATTAAAGATTAATTAAACCTTCAAAAGATTTGTTGAGGAATTTTGTAAGTTTTCATGAAATATTTGTGAGAATTTTATAAATGATTTTTCATTTTGAAAAACCTCTTTTTTAGCAAAAGTCTATTAAGTTTTTTTTTAATCCAGAAAATGGTACGTAATAGTATTTTAAGAAATATTTACAAGTTTTGAAACGATGAAAAATAATTAAAATTTCTCAAGATTTTTTACAGAATTTTGTAAGGGTTCATGAATTATTTGTAAGATTGCGTGGCTTTTTTAAAATGATTTTTCATTAAAAAAAAAAATAAAGTTAAAGATATAATTATAAAAGGTTTCAAAAGATTTCAAATGATTTCCTAAAATGTTGAAAAACAAAATTTAACTTTAAAAGATTCTAAAAAATTTAGATTCTTAAACATTTAAAAAAAAGTTGAAATATTTAAAAGAAATGCTAAAGGTTTCAAGAGAATAATTAAATGTTCCTAGTCTTTCCTGAAAAAGTTTAGAAGATTTTAAGGCAATTTTTTAACTCTTAAATGCTTGTTTTAAATCTTGAGAAAAATTTGACTTATTTCCAATTTAAGTATTCAAAAACTTTGAACATAAAGAATGTTCAAAATTTAATATTGTATTACTATAAATATTACTTTGTATTCTTTATGGTCTGGGAAAAATTTAGAATTGGTGAATTAAATATGTAAAAAGCATTAACAGATACATGAAAATATTATTTTATTTATTTTTAGACAATATCTAATTTTAAAAAACCTTTTTTAGAAAACGTGTATTATTTTTTTTAATATTACAAAAAATGTTTTGTAACGGTATTTTAAGAGATATTTATAAGTTTTTAAACGATTAAAAAATAATTGAAACTTCTAAAAAATTGTTGAAGAATTTTATAGGGTTTCATGAAATATATGTGAGAATTTTTCCTTTTGAAAAACCTTTTTTAGAAAAAGTCTATTATGTTTTTAAAAAAATACAGAAAATGTTAGGAAAGGGTGTTTTAATAAATATTAAACGTTTTGAAACAATTGAAAAATACTTAAAATTTCTAAAGATTTGTTGAAGAATTTTGTAAGCTTTCATGAAGTATTTGTAAGATTTTTGAAAATTGTTTGAATGATTTTTCATTTTGAAAAACCTTTTTTTTTAGAAAAAGTCTATTATATTTTTAAAAAACATACATGAAATGTTACGTAACGGTATCTTAAGAGATGTTTACAAATTTGAAAACGATTAAAAAACAATTAAAACTTCTAAAGATTTTTTGAAGAATTTTGTAAGCTTTCATGAATTATTTGTAAGATTTGTGAGAATTTTTTGAATGATTTTTCATTATGAAAAATAAACTTTAAGACATAATTATAAAAGGCCTAAAACATTTCAAATGTGAAACCTTTAAAAGAAAAGCTAAAAGTATCAAGAGAATAATTAAATGTTCCTAATATTTCCAGGAAAAAATTAGAAGATTTTAAGGCAATTTTTTCATTTCAAAATTTAATATTCAAAAAATAATTGCAACAGAATAAATTAATTTTCAACCAAATAGCGGAACGTTTAAACAAAGAAGATGAATTAAAAAATAAAAAATATATGATAGTAAACTTTTCAGCGAAAGTAATTGCATTTTCCTAATGGCTTCTATAATTTCAGTTCACATTTACGGGGGGGGGGGTTAAAAAGGGGATAAAGATTAAAAAAGGGAAAAAGGGAAATTTCTTAAAAGAAGGGGGAAAGAGAAGAATTTTTCAAAAAAAGCAATAGAGAGGAATTGGGAATCGTGTGTGAAGTCTAAGACATGAAAGTGCTTTCCAAATTAAAAAAGTTATTGTTATTTTTTGACCGGCAACCCCTTTCCTCTCAAATTGGTGAAGTATTTTATGGACAAGCCCTAGGGACTCTCTAGTTAAAAAAAACGAAAAATTCAGGGTTCGTTGAAAAAATTCCTTAATAAATAATCCGTATATTTTTGCTTCCAGTATCAATTTCATCGGAAATAGGATCAACTTCTTATGGTCACCACATATCGCCGGAAAGTCCTCAGCGTGGGATTTCGCGGGTGGGGTCAACTTTTCAATCCGAGAAAGTGAAAAGAAAGGCCGTTCAAGGTGCATCGCCAGCTCCTCCAAAAATTCACTACAATGAATTTACTAAGTTACCTGAGTTTATGACCTATAATAATGAAAGACGTCTCATCGAACACGATATATTAAAAGGTGAGACCAAAAATTTGAGATTTAAATTTTTCTAAAAAAAAAACTTTTTTCAGAAAGATTTAATTCTAAATTTTTTAAACTGAAATGTACGCTGATCAATAGTAACTTACTCCGCTGATAATACAGATTCCTTTAGATAATTTAAGAACTCAAATACAATTTAGGCCAAGTCAGGGAATTCTCATTGGAATCTTTAAAAAAGAGTTTCAAATTTTAGTTACAGGGTTTAAAAGGAAAAAAATTAATTAATTTTTTATGACAACGAGCATAAATTTGACTTTTATGTCTTGTAGCGTTTTGTTTATCGAGTTAGTTTTCATCAGAAAAAAAATTCTCACGACAAATATTTATTTTAAGTTTCTACCATTTATAAGATTAATAATATTAATAATTAAGATAGGATATACAATAATTTGTAGAACTGATAATTTTATAGTCTAAAAAACGAATGGTCTATACAAGAAAGTAGAATTTTCAATTAAATCATTATATTTGCAATCCGAAAAAAATTTGAAACACCAAAGATTAATTTTTTACCTGGAAGGGGCAGTTTTCAACAAACTACATATATTTTCAACCGAAAAGTTGAATTTTTAAATTAAGATCATCATTTTTAACCAAAAATGAACCAATTAAATTTTAGTTTGAAAAATTTTATTTTGTGATACAAAATATTAAATCTTTTGCAAAAATGTTGAGTTTTCAATCCAATAATTACATTTTCAAATTAAAAAGATTTATTTTTTACTTAAAAAGAAAGTTTCAAAATAGAAATTTTTTCTCCAAATAGTTTCATAGATTTTCCAAAAAAAGATAAATTTTCAAACAAGAAATTTTTTTTTTAATAAAAAGAGGCATTTTTAATATAATATATACAATTCTAATTAAATAGTTACATGCATTTTCAACGGCATCATAAGTTAAACTTTTAATCTAAAAGATAAATTTTTAGCGAAAAATGGAACAGTTTAATTTTCGTTTAAATAAATTAATTTTTATTATAAATAAAACGAATTTTCCATATAATGGTTGAATTTTAGCCCTTACACATAAATGTTAAGCAAAAAAAATTTCATTTTAATCATTTTGTTATATTTTGGCTTTAAGAAATTCGTTGTTACTCGAAAAAAGAATTTAAATCAAAATACAAAAGTTCTTAACCCAAAAGTTAAATTATCAACAAACTACATCAATTTTCAAATTATGTTCGACAAAAATGTTAATTTTGTAACACAGTTCAATTAATTAGCTAATTGGTAAGTATTCAAGACAAATGTAAGGATTTTTTGTACCAAACAGTTAAATTTTCGATCCAAAAATAAAAAATTTCAACAGAAATTTTTATTGTCAAGGAAATAGTTCAATTTTAAGATAAAAAATTACGCTCATCCCTCCCACAAAAAAGGAAAAATTCAAAAAGTATTTCAATTTTGAAAAAAAAAACTCATTTTTAAGAAAGTAGTTCAACTTTCAACGAATCTTTAAGCCTAAAAGGAGAAATTTTATTTAAAAAATAACAAATAATATAATTTAACCAAAAACAAGGAATTTACAGGATAATAGTTGAATCTTCAACCAAAAAAGAGAATGTCAATCAAACAATTGCACTTTTAAATAAATAATGTGATTTTCAAAAAAAAAAAAAAAAACGAATTCACAAACAAATAGATCAGTCTTTAATCGAAAAATGATCAATTCTAAATTGCCAACAAAAATGTTAATTTACATACCAACAGTTGAATTTTTAACTAAAATTAGTTATCTTCAACCGAAAGAATAAATGTTTAATAAAATTAATTAAGATTTAACGAAGGTATTGCATTTCCAATTTTGCAAGATTAATTTTAACAAAATGTACCCTATGTAATACGACAGAGAAAAATCGATGCCACGACCTTCACCCCCCCCCCCCCCTAGGATGGAAAATTCAGAACGACTTTTCTCTCTGATTTTCGCTATTTTTTATTTAATTAGCTTCAGCTTTGTTAAAAGCTAATCTATTTTGGTAACTTTTTTCCTCAAATTACAAATTTTTACACTTTTTTATACTCCCCTCCCACCAAACAAGATCAAAACTTTTGAATTCAGAAAAGTAATTCAGAATTTGATTTCTTGGATAGTTAATTAGTAGAAATACAATTTGATCTTCTTTCACTAAAAGTTCTAGGTTCATAATTCTTTTAAATATTAAAAATAATTAATAACTGTTCCTTCTTTTCCAACCAGCCCCAGTAGAAGGATACTCGCATCCTCAAGGAGCTATCCTGCAACGTAAAAAACAATCAATTGCTACCTACAAGGGCAAAGAATTTAAGGATTCGAGAAGTACGTTATAAAACACTTCATATTTTAATTCAAGTGCAGATAATAGTCCAGGCATCTCATTCGAGAAAAGGAATTTTTATATTTTTAACTAGAAGCCATGCATAAACTAAGTGCCTTTATTTCCGGAAAATTTGAAGAAAATTAATTTTGAACAAAAAATTTCATTTTCATCCCAAACAAAAGTGCTTTCAACAAACGATGCTAATTATCAACCAAGTAGATGAGTTTTCGAACAAAATAATGAAATTTGAAACACAACAAGTTTTATACCAAAAAGGACAAAACTTCAACAAAACTCATACATTTTAAAACAAATAGTTACATTTTCAATCAAGAAAATTAAGTCCCGGTTTTTTTTTACATTTCCAAAAATCACGTTTGCGTGGCCGGACGATTCCCATTGCATTTTAGAGTACAAGGCCCCACAGAAGAAAGAAAGAAAAGAAAATTATGAAAAAATTTTGTACATAAAGAAAATCCGCTATCTTTGATTGGTTCCGAGTTATCAAACATTGAAAAGTCCCCACTGTTTTGGATTTTCAGCGAAAAATCGCTATGTTTCAAAAATCACTGTGTTACTTTTTACCTAATTACTTTGCGGAAAAGTGTTCCACAGA
>JAWWLR010211222.1:0-13881 GCA_035041075.1 Acraspis erinacei | reverse complement strand
GTGGGGTACACAGATTACATTTTTCTAAAGATAAATATAATTTTTTGTATTGGGCGTAAACTTCCATGCCGCAGGCGTAAAGTTTTATGTAGCGGGTGTAAAGTTTCATGTAGCGGGCGTAAAGTTTCATGTCGGCCCGGCGGCGGAGAGCCCATATGAAAATCTCGCATGGGCTGTAAGCAGCCACGTTATGCCTGCTTCACGTGCATGCAGTGGCGCGTTTTCAAGGGGGGCCGTTCAAAAAAACCTTATATATAGTTTATATTACATGTGCCATGATGTATCTTTATGTAAGAGCGATCGGCGCAGTTCTTAACGTAGAGAGTACTTTGATGATTAACCAATATAGCTCGGATAAAACGGATCAACTATTTTTGTTTCAACATCGGATAATCGCCAACTCAGACAAAGAGGACTCGGATAAGTGAGGTTCTACTTGCATTTTCCATTCCCGTGTTTTTCAATTGTTTCTGGCTTTATGTATGGATTGTGTGTGTGTGAATGTATTTATTAGTGTCGGAAAATGATGTTTAGTTTCGTTAGCCAGCCGATTTAAATAAACATTCAAAAAGTGAGCGCAATTTCAAAATATTGAATAGCACTTGTTTCAAGATTCAAAAATTCTCTGTACGGTTATTCATAGAACTCAAAAAGACAAATAATATCTTCTTATGACCTTTTTTATAAAAAAATACCAAAGTTATAGAATTTACAAAGTTTAAAAAACAAAGGAGAAAAACGTACATTTTTTAACACCATGGAAAATCGTTATGAAAACTTTTTGAGTTTACATGAAAAATCCCAAATTTAAATTTTTATTGCTCAAAAAAATAATCAAAAATTAAAAATTTCATTTTGTGACAAAGCTATCCAAGATACGAAACAGGAAAGCTATTGATCATTTTTAATAGCACACATAGTTTTTGTCTTATTCGTAAGAAAAAAACATTAAAATTTAAAAAATGAAATTTTTGGACAAAGGACACAAGCTCCAAAAAAATATAAAACAAAAGTGTTTCATCCAAAAATGAGCTAAAAATTTATTATGAATTATTTTTTGATAGAATAATGCGTAATTTTGCTTTTAATCTTAAAAAATAAAATCACTACAAAAATTTTTTGGACAAAAGACACAAGTTATGAAAGACATTAACAGAAAAAATGTGCTTAACTAAAAAGAGCTCAAAATTTGTAATTCATAATTTTTTAATAGTGCGCATAGTTTTTGTTTATTTAAAAAAATTACAAATTTATTAATAATAATTTTTAGATACGACGATTAGATATTCTTTTATTCATAAAAAGTTAGTTTAAAGATAAAGATTTTTTTGTTAAAAATTGACATGGGGGACAAAAAGGAGAAGAGAATACAATACGTTTGAAATAAAATTGTTAAATATAATGCAGAAAAGCTCATATTTTGGAGAAAAAAAACCGAGTGTAAAGCACGAGAGACGTGATGAGAATTTTTCGGTTAAAGCCGAAGGAGCTTTAACAAAAGAGAATTCACAATCACCAAATTAAATTGGTGCTCTGATTTTTGATTTAAAAAAGTCTGTTGACGAATCCGAATATAGGTCTATAGCCCTATAGTTATTTTTCTAAAATATCGTTTCTTAAAGGATATGAGATGTTATGCAATCTCTAACAAATCTATAACATTTTATAAAATCCATAAACTCCTGAGAAATCTTATCTTTTTCAATCCTATTCAATCTTGAAATCTACTGTGCACCAAAAATCCGAGTAATTAATTAACCGCTCTTGACAAACAGACTCGAAAATGCTTTTATTTAAGCTTTATTTAAAAATTTTGAAAAGCTTTCAAAGATTCTTTTTTATCTTTATAAAATTGCAAACATATATTTTCTTTTCAAGGCGATCCGGCAATTCTCAGTCCTGACGCATCAAAATATTATTTCACTTATCTCGGCTATGACTTCGTGGTATATCATGATGAAGGGAATTTATTATTCCAACTACTGTTACCACATTTGCTATTTGTGTCGTGGAGATCAAACTTTTTGGCGTAACATTTTTTGCGGCACGGAGACATAGATTAACCAGACATACTGAAATTGTTCTTGACAACAGCCTTGTAATATTCGAGGCAGCTTGGCTTAATGAAAAGGATGTTCCCGAGGTGCTCCCAAAGTATGTACCGCAGTCGCAGCTCAGAATAAAAAGGCCCAAAAAATCCATCGCTGAAAGTAGTCAAAAACGAAGATTGTAAATTATGTAAAATTTTTTATACCTGTATTCCTAAATAAAGTAATAATTAACTGAACATTAGTGTTACTTACTTATAGCGTAATGTGAAGGTTGTTTTATGAAATTTCTCTTTTTCCATATTCTGGAAAAATGTCCCTTTTCTCCCTTTCTCTTTAAATATACGATATTATGAAATACAATTGGTTGTTCTTTTTGTATCCATTGCCAAATTTAATGCTCCGAAATTTGTTGAAAAAACCTGCAGTCATGCTAGCTTAACGGTAAGCTAACAGGACCACAGGTTTGTTTTTTTAAATGCATAGTATCAAATCTGGCAATAGGGCATTAAATGAGCCCTAAATTATTATGCAAAGAAATATTCCATAAGTAATTTTTTCTATGTGTGGTGCTGCTAGCTTAACCTTAAGCTAACAGTAACACAGTTTTTTTAATGCATCAAATATGATGAATTTCATCAAATAGAATCAAATTTGCCAATAGGGCATTCAATGGGCCCTCAATGAGCCCTATATTATTGTGCACACAAAAATGGCATAATTCATTTTTTTCTATGTGTGGCGATAGGGCATTAAATTAGCCCTAAATGAGCCCTAAATTCCCTATAGGGTTTTAGTGCATTTTTGCAATGTGTTCCTGCTAGCTTAACGGGCCTCCTGTCCTAATATTGAACAAAATGTTTATCTATGAGTTTCTGATTTTCCCCGCATTGTTGTTGTTATTTTTGTGTTCCTTTATTCTAATGAGTAGGGTGCGTTTCATTTCTTCTACATAAGTCCTGCAACAATTACTCGTGATTTTATAAACTACGTTACATCACATTTCAAAATCTTCCATCAAATCTAAAACAAGTGGACTCCGTTAGGTGATAAATTAGGTTATTAATTTATAAGATTAGATGATAAATTTGATTCAAAATTTGTCTCTAAGAAGCATCAACATGTTTTCGAAATTGTAAACGACTTGGAATCTAACTTAGAAAAAATACCAGATAAGGCTCAAGATGAAATTAGACACAAGATTTTAACCTTAATTTCTGCATATATATCAAAGAACCTACACCCACATTTCCAACACTGAGAGGCGCATTGCTAATAAAAACTTATTGGTGACACAAGCATACAGAGGAAGTGTTACTGTGGTGATGGATAGACGGGAATAGCACTTAAGAAAAAATTCATTTTGATCCCTTAAAAAATTACAAAGAGATACTTTATAATCCTTCTAAGATTCATAAACAAAATTATTCTCTTAGAACAGTTATTTCCTCTATTAATTCACCTATATATACTTTATCTAAAATATTGAAAAACGTAATTTCGGGCTTCGTAACTACTTATAAATATTTTATTAAAAACTCACTTACTTTTAAAGATTGCATAAACAAAACTAAAATTCCTGATGACCATATTATGGCTTCTTTGGACACTTCATCGCTTTTCACGAACGTTCCTTTACATCTGGTCATTAAAGGCAGAGAGAATAGTTGGCATCACATTAATCAATATATACAAATTCCGTTAGATGATGTTAAGAAGGTCTTCTTAGTCAGTTCCACTTATTTTAGATTTCATAACCAATTTTATAAAAATCAAGAAATTTAACTAAGACCAAAATCAAATTTAAAATCTCTTTCCTGAAAATAATCAATAATTTAATGACCAAATTTGGACAACCACCATACAATGTCCCCATTGCAATCTAAAACAACGCCTTCCGTTTCCTCTTCTAAAAAAAAAGAAAAGAAAATAAGAATTAATTCTTCATTTGGACAAAAATAAAAAGGAGGAAAGAAAAATGAGAAGAAAAACAACCAAATCCCCTTCCTTCTCTTTTATTTTATTTTTTCATAAAATAAAAACATAAAAACATTTATAAAAAAGTCTTTATAGAATATTAATCAAATAAAATAATGATTTTTCCTAATCTAAACAAATTGTTAAATAATTTTAATTTTTTTAAATTGTTTTTTCATTTTAAAAATGTGCATTGAGTTGTTTAAACCTCCTTCTCTAGTATTAGGTCTTATTGAAAATAATTATAATCTTGAACTGCAAATTATTTTGCTTCTGATAATTTTAAGGCAATAAGCAATGAGAATAATCCTTCTTAAATTTTATTTATTCTTCAATGCGCTTGGAGAGATAATATATATAAAAAATAGATTCAATATTTTTTATCTTTTCGAAAATGCATATTTGAAATAAATGTGGAATAACTTCTAGCCAAAATGGATAAATTTTGAATTAAAATTATGGATCTTTAAGCAAAACATGAATTTCTAACAAAGTAAATCAAGTTCATAACCAGTGGTTAGATTTTCAATCAAGAAATATATATTCCCAACAAATAGTGTGATAGTTAATATTTCAATATAAAAAGATAGTGATTAAAAAAAATTATATTCATTAAGAAAAAATTTCAACAAAATAGTTAGATCTTCGACCAAAAAGATGAATTTTAAAATATTAAAGTACATTTTTAACAAAGTAGTTTAAATTTAAAACAAATTGTTTAATTTTTAACCAAAAAAAGATTAATTCTCAACGAAAAGTGTAAAATTTGCAACCAAAAAGATTTTAGTTTTAAACGAGAAACAATTCAATTTATTTGTTAAAAAAATAAATTTAAACAAAATAGTCGAATCCTCAAACAAAAAGGAGCATTTTCAAAAAATAAAGTAAATTGTTAAGAAAGTAGTTTGAAATTTGAATGAACTAGTTGAATTTTAATATAGAAAAGATCAATTCTCAACGAAAAGTTTAATAGTTGATATTTCAATCCATAAAGATTTCAATTAACAAAAAAAACTATTATATTTACAAACAACATATTTTGTTTTAAATAAAAAATAATTAAATTCATTTCTAAAAAAATATAATTTCAATCAAATACCTTAATCTGCAATCAAAAAGGAACATTTCCAACCCATAACTAAATCTTTAAGAAAGGAGTTTAAATTTTAATGAACAGGATGAATTTTAATCCAAAAAACATCAATTCTTGACAAAAATTGTATTAGTTGATATTTCAATGCATCAACATTTCAATTAACAAAAAAACTATTATATTTACAAACAAAAATCAGCAGCATAGTTGAATTTTCAAACAAAAAGATGAACCAGCAACGAAAAGTGTAATATTTGATATTTCAAACCCAAAATATTTTGTTTTAAATAAAAAATAATTAAATTCATTTATAAAAAAAAAAATTAATTTCAACCAAATAGTTTAATCTTCAATCAAAAAGGAACTTTTCCAACCCATAACTAAATCTTTAAGAAAGGAGTTTAAATTTTAATGAACAAGTTGAATTTTAATCCAAAAAACATCAGTTCTTAACAAGAATTGTAATAGTTGATATTTCAATCCATAAAGATTTTAATTATTAAAAAAATATTATATTTACAAAAAAAAAAAAATTAACAGCAAAGTTGAATCTTCAACCACAAAGATGAATTCTCAACGAAAAGTGTAATATTTGATATTTCAATCCAAAAAGATTTTAGTTTTAAACAAGAAGCAATAAATTAAGTTGTAAAAAATAAATTTAAATAAAATAGTTTAATCTTCAACCAAAAAGGAACATTTTCTACCCATAACTAAATCTTTAATAAAGTAGTTTAAATTGTAATGAACCAGTTGAATTTTAATCTAAAAAAACATCAATTCTTCTAAAAAATTGTAATAGTTGATATTTCAATGGATCAACATTTCAATTAACAAAAAAAAACTATTATATTTACAAACAAAAATGAACAGCATAGTTGAATCTTGAAACGAAAAGATGAACTCGCAACGAAAAGTGTAATATTTGATATTTGTAACCAAAAATATTTGGTTTAAATAAAAAACATATAAATTCATTTATAAGAAAAATTAATTTCAACAAAATAGTTTATTTTCAATCAAAAAGGAACATTTCCAACCCATAACTAAATCTTTAAGAGAGGAGTTTAAATTTTAATGAATAAGTTGAATTTTAATCCAAAAAAGATCAATTCTTAACAAGAATTTTAATAGTTGATATTTCAATCCGTAAAGATTTCAGTTTTAAATGAGGAACAACTAAATTCATTTGTAAAAAAATAATTTTCAACAAAATAGTTTAATCTCCAACCAAAAAGGAGCACTTTCAACCAATAAACTAAATCTTTAAAAAAGTAGTTCAAATTTTATTAACTAGTTGAATTTTGAAACAAAAAATCACAATTATTAACAAAAATTGCAATAGTTGATATTCAATCCATAAAGATTTCAATTGACAAAAAAAATTATATTTACAGAAAAATACAACAGCATAGTTGAATCTTCAACTAAAAAAATGCATTTTTAATTAATAAAGTAAATTTTTAGGAAAGTAGTTTGAATTCGAATGAACCACATGAATTTTAAACCAAAAAGCATTAATTCGTAATGAAAAGTTTAATAGTTGATATTTGAATCGAAAAAGATTTCAATTAACAAAAAAAAAAAAAACGATTATATTTACAGAAAAAAAATCAACAGCAGAGTTGAATCTTCAACCAAAAAGATGAATAATTTCCAACGAAAAATGCAATGTTTTATAATTCAATCCAAACATATTTTAATTTTAAAGAAGAAACAATTAAATTATTTGTAAAAAATAATAAATTTAGATAAAATATTCAATTAATAAAAGTCAATTTTGAAGAAAGTAGTTGGAATTTGAATGAACTAGTTGAATTTTAAACAAAATGATCAATTCTTCACGAAAAGTGTAATGGTTGATATTTCCATTGAAAAATATTTCACTTAACAAAAAAAAATTATATTCACAACAACAAAAATTAACAGCTGAGTTGACTCTTCAACCAAAAAGATTAATTCTCAACGAAAAGTGTAATATGTAATATTTCAATCCAAAAAGATCTCAGTTTTAAATAATTAACGATTAAATTCATTTGTAAAAAAATAATTTTCAACAAAATAGTTTAATCTTCAACCAAAAAGGAGCACTTTCAACAAATAAAGTTAATTTTGAAGAAAGTAGTTGAAATTTTAATGAAATAGTTGAACTTTTGAAACAAAAAAGATCAGTTCTTAAAGAAAAGTGTAATAGTTGATATTTCAATAAAAACATATTTTAGTTTTAAATAAGAAACAATGAAATTCATTCGTAAAAAAATAAATTTCATCGCAATAGTTTAATCGTTAACCAAAAAGGAGAATTTTTAACCAGTAAACTAAATGTTTAAGAAAGTAGTTCAAATTTTAATAAACTAGTTGAATTTTGAACAAAAAATATCAATTCGTAACGAAAAGTGTAGTAGTTGATATTACAATTGAAAAATATTTCAGTTAACAAAATATTCTATTTAGAAAAAATAATCAACAACATAGTTGAATCTTCAACCAAAAAGAATGAATTCTCGAGGAAAAGTGTAACATTTAAAATTTCAATCCAAAAAGATTTTTATTTGTAAATGAGAAACAATTAAATTCATTTCTAAAGAAAGAATTTCAAACAAAATTTTTGGATCTTAGACCCAAAAGGAGGATTTTCAACCATTAAACTAACTATTTAAGAAAGTAGTTGAAATTGGAATGAACTAGTTGAATTTTGAATACAAAAAGATCAATTCTTACAGGAAAGTGTAATATTTTATATTTCAATTGAAAAATATTTCAATTAACAAAAAAAAAGAATTATATTTACAAAAAAAAATCAACAGCATAGCAGTCTTCAAGCAAAAAGATGAATTCTCAACTTTAAGAAATCTTTAAGAAAGTAGTTTACATATTAATGAAATAGTTGAGTTTTTAACCAAAAAAGAACAATTCTTAATAAAAATTCTAATAGTTGATATTTCAATCCATATAGATTTCAATTAACAAAAAAAATTAACAACATAGTTGAATCTGCAACCAAAAAGATGAATTCTCAAGTAGAAGTGTAATATTTTATATTTCAATCACAAAAGATTTTAGTTTTAAATAAGGAACAATTAAATTCATTTGTAAAAAAATTTAATTTAAACAAAATAGTTGAATCTTTAACCAAAATGGAGCATTTTCAGCCAGTAAATTAAATCTTTAATAAAGTAGCTAAAATTTGAATGAACTAGATGAATTTTGAACAAAAAATATCAATTCGTAACGAAAAGTGTAGTGGTTGATATTTCAATTGAAATATATTTCAGTTAACAAAAAAATTATATTTCCAAAAAATAATCCAGCGCATAGTTGAATCTTCAACCAAAAAGATTAATTCTCGAGGATAAGTGTAACATTTAATATTTCAATCCAAAAAGATTTTATTTTTAAATGAGAAACAATTAAATTCATTTCTAAAGAAAGAATTTCAAACAAAATTGTTGGATCTTCGACCAAAAAGGAGGATTTTCAATCATTAAACTTACTATTTAAGAAAGTAGTGAAATTGGAAGGAACTAGTTGAATTTTGAATAAAAAAAGATCAATTCTTAAAGAAAAGTGTAATATTTGATATTTAAATTGAAAAATATTTCAATTAACAAAAAAAAAGAATTATATTTAAAAAAAAATCAAGAGCATAGTTGAATCTTCAACCAAAAAGGTTAATACTCAAAGAAAAGTGTAAGATTTAATATTTGAATCCAAAAAGGTTTTAGTTTTAAATGAGAAACAATTAAATTCACTTGTAAAAAAATAAATTTAAACAAAGTGGTCGAATCTTCAACCAGAAAGATGAATTCTTAACGAAAAGTGTAATATTTGATATTTGAATCAATTAATATTTCAGTTTTAATTGAAAAACAATTATATTCATTTGTAAAAAAGAATTTTCAACAAAACAGCTGAATCTTTAACCAAAAAGATGTATTTGGAATTAATAAAGTACAAAAAAAAAATATTTAAAATTTTAACGAACTAGTTGAATTTTGAACTAAAAAGATGAATTCTCATTGAAAAATATCATAGCCGATACTAAAAAATAATTTTTAGTTAAAAAGAGTTAAATTAACTAATTATTAAACATAACAGTTGCAGTTATAATAAAATAGATAAAATTCCTTTCAAAATACATTAATTTCCAAAATAAGAAAAAAATAGTTTTAACAAAATTGATGAATCCTCTACCAAAGGGAAATAATTTTCTATCAAGTAGATTAAATTTCTGTCAAAAAATACGAAATTTCTACAGAAGATTTTAATTTTTAACTGAAGAGATCCATTTTGATTTGAAATAATGCATTTTATATCAATAAAGTAAATTCTTAAGAGCGTAGCTTAATTTTTAACGAAATAGTTTAATTTTTACCAGAAAAGATGAAATCTCAACGAAAATTATAAGAGTTGATATTCAACCAAAATAATATAATTTTTATATCAGAAATAGTTGCATTTATTAATTAATTAACTACGCAGTTAAAATTTTAATAAAATAGATCAAATTTCTAAAAAAATATTTGATTTTGAAAACCATGAAGACGAATTTTCAATCAAGTAGTTGAAATATCAACTAAAAATATCAAATTTGAACCAAGTCGTATAATTTTCTGCCAAAAAAGAAAAAAATTTCAGAAAATAGTGTCTTTTTAACCAAAGAGATAAATTTTGAATTTTCGACCGAAAGTATAATTTTTTAACAAAATAGATTGTATTTTAACGGTTGAGTTGAATTTTTAACCAACAAAGACGAATTTTAAATAAAATTGTTGTATTTCTAACCAAAAGATAATTTTTCAACCTCGTAGATTAATTTTCTGTCAAAAAAGAGGAAGTTTCAACAAAATAATTGAATCTTCAACTAAAGAGATAAATTGTTAACCAAGTAGATTCTAGTGAGCTAATTGAATTTTTAATTGAAAAATATGAATTCTTAACGAAAAATACTATTATATATTAGACTATATTTCTATCAAATACCACAAAATTTCAACAAAATATTTACATTTTTACCCAAGGAGATCATTATTAATTTAGAATAATGCATTTTCAACCAATAAAGTAAATTCTTAAGAAAGCAGAATAATTAAATTTTTTTTAAATTTTAACTCAAAAAGATAAAAAATCAACGAAAAATATAGGAGTTGATATTCAAATTATTAACAAATTATTAAGAAAACAGTTAAATTTTTAACTAAATAAATAAATTTTGATTTAAAATAATGCCTTTTCAACTAATAAAGTAAATCCTTTAAAAAGTAGTTTAAATTTAAACGAAATGGTTTAGTTTTAAACCAAAAAGATGAAATCTTAACGAAAAATATAAATGTTGAGATTAAAACAAAAAATATTATTTTTATATTAAAAAGAGTTTAATTAATCAATTAATTAAGCAGTCACAATTTTAATCGAATAGATTACATTTCTGTCAAACGATAAGAATATGGACCAAAGAAGTCGAATTTTTAACAAAATAGTTGAATCCTTAACCAAAAATATAAATTTTTTATCAAGCAGTACAATTTTCTACCAAAAGATGAATTTTGATCCAAGTGGATTAGTTTTCTTTCAAAAAAGACGAATTTTGATAAAAGTAGTAAGATTTTAACCAAAGAGATAAGATTTGAATTTTGGAACAAAGAAATAAATTGTTAAGAAAATATATTTAATTTTAACGAACGAGTTGAAGTTTCAACCAAAAACAAAAAAATTGTAACACAATATTTAAATTCTCTTCAAAAAATACAAATTCTCAACGAAGAATTTTGGAGTTGATATTTAAAAAAAATTAAATAAAAAGAGTTAAGTTAACTAATAAACTATAAAATAATCTTCAGTATATAAAGAAAAATAGTTTTAAGCAAATTATTATTTGTAGCGAAAAATAATTTTTAATACAAAATAAAAATTATAAAAATATTTAATAAACTTTTAGAAAGTTTTAATTCTTTAAATATTTTTAATCTTTTCCAATTCTAAAAACTTTAATTTCTTCTATAATTCCTGAATATCTTTTGCACTGACAAGAATTATTCATAAAATTGCTTTAATTGTTTCCGTTTCGTTTCTGATAATTTTAGAAATTTTTTAAAATGTTTTTAGGGCTTTTATGTATATTCTTAAAATTACGTTTTGGAAATAAAGGATAACTTAAAATATACACATGTATCTTGAGAAATTTTTTTAATTATCTTCAAACCCTTACAAATTTTTAATTAATTTTGAATCTTTTTAAAAACAGGTATGTGTCTTAAAATGATTGGAATTTTTACTACAATTGTTAAAAAATTCTGCAAAATTATATGTAAGAATTATGTTAAAATCTTCCAGATAGTTTTTCGCAATTTTGACCATATTTTGGAATGTTTTTAAATATTTTTAAACACCCACTTAAAACAAACATTGAATTATAAGTTAATCGAGCGACACAAAAAAAATTTGTAAAGTAATTATTTATAATTATATAAATAAAGTATCGTTTAAAAATTTTCCAGAAACCTGAATAAATTATTTCTGCTCTCTTCAAATCCTTCAAGAATTCCTGAAAAGCTTCTAAGTTTTTTGTTTTCGCATTTTTTAACTATACGTTAATTAATTTAATAAAAAGTTGAATCAACAATTTTCCAGCTCATTTAAGTTTGATTATATTTATAAAAATAATACAATTCAAAAATTTACTTACTATTTATTGTAATTTTTGTTGTTGGTATTTTTGAAAAATTTTAAGATTTAGAAAAAAAGTGCGCTATTTAAATAGTGGTACAAATTTTAAGAGCCAAAGAAAAAAACGGAATATTTTTAAAATAATTAAACTTTCAATTTTTAATTCTTCAATATGCATTAAAATAAAACTCTTTTAATTTGATACTGTGATTGTGATTTTTAACAATATTTTTTGCGTTTTAAAAATTGAGATAATAGAAAGTCACAAAGTTGAAGATCGTTTCCATCTGCAGGGTTTGCTTATGAACATTTTTGAAAGTTCTTTTGATTGAGTCTAAACAATATTTCCTCAATTTTGTCGAAAAAAATAATTTTATTTTAATTTTTGTACGATAGGATATTTTTAAAGATCCACTTTTTCTTAGAATTTTGTTTTTTATCATTTCATTCCCTTCTGAGAAAATTGATAAATCTGAATCTGCAAAAGCGACTCTAAATGGAGCATTCTCTACATTATATTTTTAGTTTTAAACATTTATTTTTATTTTTATGATCAATAAAAGAATAAACTATTTCCTCAAAATTACTTTTCAACGGCAATTGTTTTTTTTCTTTCATTTCAATATTTTTGTATTCGTATTTATTTAGCGTATGAAGTGTTAATGAGCCCGTTGTTCATTTCCATATCGTCACAAAAATATTTCAAATATATATTATTATTATTATAAAAAAACCTTTTTAAGAGTGAGTTTGTTTGTAGTTTGCTTCATCAATTACCTGTTTTTTATGAAATTATTTACTTCGCAGACTTTTCTGAATTTGGAAGTAAATGGCCTGAAATATTTTAGAAAGTCTTTTGTATTCTAAAAGTACAATATTAGTCATGCGATACCAAAACATATTTTTGCTTTGCCAAAAAATAAAAAATAAAACGATCAACGTTTTTTCTGTACTTGATTGATTAAATTCGTTGTCTTTTCAAAAGAAAGGTATTAAGAATGTCAATCTTGGCATGAAATTAAATTTTTTTATATTCTTACAAATTTTTGTTTAATCACTAATATTATTATTGTTTGACGTTATAGGTTATGCACAAGATGTCAAACTTTATTTAAAAAATGTAATATAATCACTTATTATCCTCATAATATTGCTAAAACTACATTGTAATTGCAACAAAAAATCATACGTATTTTGAGTGAAAAATTCTGTAAATTTTAAAAAAGAAGATAGAGGCAATAAAATCTGGGAAAAGCAGAAATTATTGATTGTATAGAGAGGAATATGAATAAATTAAAGATTCGACTGACCTAGTAACGTGAGGCTTAAAAAATAATTGCGATTTTGTTTGGTGAAAAAAAATTTTATGGTATTTTATATTTTGACATATGAGCATTTAGATTCCACATTTTTTTTTATACAAAATCATTAATTTCTTAGGAAAATATTAGTATCCAGACGTTCGCGTGATTGTTTTTTTACGTCCGGGTAATATTATTTATTTTTTTAATTAAAATATTGAAGATGAAAAGTCTAGGAAAGTAAATTACTCGTATATGGTAAAGTAACACATGCTTTTTTTTGCTTTTATTTTCTTTTGTGGATTTTGTTAACAAATAAACATTTTTTGATCAGAACTATATTAGGAAATTATATTGCAACCGGGAAGAGAGGGATAGGAGACACAGAATTTCTACTCCTTTCTTGAAAGATCTGTCTGTCCATCTATGAAGCAGAACAATATATTAACTTTTAAAAAAATTTCCTTATCAACAGCTGGTTAGTTCTCAAGTCACTTGCTCGGTGAGCAATCTCATTTATCCTGACGAGGTTCACTTGTGCTGCGACAGGTGGCGCTGCGATAAGGCTTTTGTGGGAATATGGCATCAGCCAAAGATATTATATTCAGCCCTATCCAACCGAACCGAATTTTGCACAGGAGCTCTGGCTAAAGTTTGATGCCAGCCGTGAACTAATCCGCTGGTGGCGCTGTAGCGCTTCTTGCTGCCAAATGCATTAGTATAAGAGAGAAATAAAGAAATAATTAATAAAAGAATATTTTGTGGGCAACAAAGGGGCTGAAATTTTTTATAATAT
>JAWWLR010211073.1:0-13915 GCA_035041075.1 Acraspis erinacei | reverse complement strand
TGTCAGGTGTCCATCAGGTAGGACCTTACGGTTGTGTTAAAAGAGTCCCATTTTATTGTATATAGATAGTGTCTAATCGCAAATATACTGTCTTGAAGAAGTCATGGTGTTGACCAGGTCAGATATGGTCCCAATAATATTGTTTCACTTATGAGGACTATCGACGAATAGTCAAAACGTTTTACCAGCCAAACTATACTGTGGGATCGCGCAGTTAGTTCTTCTGTTTTTTGAATAAATATACTGACCAGTAATCAACAGATTGAATTTTTCAACAAACATCTTTACTTATTACTGACTCTGGTCAACACCATAACATCTTCAAGAAAGTTTATTTGCGATTAGGTACAATCTATATACAAAGCAATGGGGCTCTTTGAACACATCCGTAATGAACTAACTGATGCACATCTCACGGTCAGATAGGGTCTCAATAATATCGTTTTACTGATGAGGAATATCGACGAATAGTCGAAACGTTTTACCAAACAAAATATATTGTGGTATCTCGTAGTTTGTTCTTCTGTTTTTTGAATAATTAAACTGACCAGTAATGAACAAATTGAATTTTTTCAATAAACATCTTTACTTATTACTGACCCTGCTCAACACCACAACATCTTCAAGATTCTATACCAACTTCCAAGTGCACCAGGTGTTGAAAATGCATCTTCATCGAGGAAATTAAGTTCTATCTGAAGATTACATGTACCCAATCCAGTTTGCTTATGCCCTTTCATTACGCAATAACTTTCAAGTTTACCAGGTGTAAAAAATACATCATCCTTGAGGAACTTAACTTCTAAGTGAATATTAGCTGCCCCAGACCCAGTTTTCTTATGCCCCGTTATGATGCATTAACTTCCAAGGGCAGCAGGAATAATAAATTCATCTTCCTCGAGAAAGTTAAGTTCGAGGTGAAGAATACCGGCAACCAAACCACTTTTCTCAAGCCGCTTTATTATCCTGTAGCTTTCAATGGCACTTGGAGGTTGTTCTGTAATGGCGGGTCATGAAAAAACTGGGTTATGTGCTGTGAATTTTGATTTTGAACTCAACTTCCTCGAGGGAGATGTATTTTTTACATCTGGTGCAAACTAATAGTACAAGGTTTGCTATAAACTGGCTGAGTCCATGGCAGGCTGCAATTGGCAGATGGAAACTCAGACAAATATTTACGGAAACTCAACAAAATTTGTAACTGGAATTTTCGTGGAGTACTTTCCGGGAAATATTTCCGCGTAGGAAAATTTATTTTACGAAAAAATGAATTTTGAGCCAAATACAAAAAATCTTGCTACAAAATATGCCTATTCCAAACATATTATTTAAATTTTCAACACAAAAACTTAGATTTTCTACTAAAAATTAAATAGTTAAGTTCTTAGTTGGAAAAATTAATTTCCAACCAGAACGAAGAATACTTTACAAAATAGTTGAATTTTTTCAATTCAAAGATGAACTTTTAACAGAGAAGATTTAGTTTCTAGAAAAAATATAAATATTCAAAAAAAATAAATACATTTCAATCATTCAGCTGAAATTTTTTAACAAAATTGGATTAGCTACATTTTTATTATGGGTAAATTGCTTATGATTTTCTATTTTAAAAATGAAATTCAAGGGAAAATTGGAAAGGATTTTAAACTGTAAAAGATTTTTTACAAAAGAAAATACATATATTAAAATAATCATGAACCGAGGTAGATAAATAAATTTTATTAAAAATTTGATACAATGTAGTTGAGCATAATGTAGAAAAGTCCGCAATTAAAAATGGATTTTCCAATTCAAAATCGTCGTTTTAAATTAATCTTGTATGCAAATCGTCAAAACTATAGAATTTTGAATTCCAAAACTTCATTTTTTTAAAACAATAATGTTCTAAATTAAAAGCCCTCCAATTTTGAATCTTTACAATATTAAGTTTCACAACTTTGTAGAAGTAAAATTTTACACTATTTCATTTTGACGATTTGTAGTGGAAGATATCTAAATTTTAAAGATCTATAAATAAATATGTCTGAAGTATGATGATTTTAATAAGTTATAAGATTATATTTAACTTGCATCATTTTTATATTTAATTTTCAAAATTGAAAATTCTTTCATTTTTAAGATTTAGAATTCTAGATTATATACAATGAAAGAGTTACAGATATAAATGGTTAAATTTTTGAAATCGAGAATTGCAAATTATTCAATTTTCAAATTTATTTTTCAAGTGCATGTAGTTTTCAACATTTCTTGGAGTAGTTTAATTTTTAAGTCATAAAATTGAAATTTATTTAATTTTATAGATTTGCAATGAAAAATCCTTAAACTGAAAACAACATAAATGAAAATATTAATTTACTTTTGCAAGATTCTCGTAATGTTTAAAGTATGAATCATATGTGTCCGTATTCAAACAAGAAACTTTGCAAGAAGTTCAAGTTACCAAAAAGTCCAAAAAGTCTGGAAATACCTAAATAAACTGCCCAGATAAAATATTATTCAAATGGGTCAAGGTCATTCTTAAAGTAACTTGCAACGAGAAATTCAATTGTTACCTTCAATTTGACCTTGGACTAGACCTTCAAGGTCATTTAAAGTCAAATTTTTGTTTTTAAAATAGGAACCCCCGCTTTTGACATCGGCAATCAAAAGAGTGGAGAATTTCACGTTTAAACATGTGCTCGGGTCATAGGTCATAGGTTTTGCAATGACCTATAGCAGACCTGCAAGTTCAAGTCTAACCAAAGACCTGAGTAACCTGAGTTTCTATTTAAAAATAGAAATTTCTCCTTGACATGACTTTGAAAGTCCAGTTTTAGGTCAAAGTGAAGGTCAGCGTTCGATTTCTCATTCAAAGTTACCCCAAGAATGACCTTGACCTAAAGAAATAGAGAGCCGTCCGGTTACTCCAAGCCGGAGCTTGTTTAAGTTTGAATGACCTTTAGCTGAACCTAAAAGAGACCTTGAAGACCTGAAAACTTGAAGATTAAGTTCAAGATAAAATAGAAGGCCACCATCTGAATAGTTATTTAGGTGATTCCAGAGTTTGGGAGATCCTGTATAAACATGCACCTACTGCTGTTTCTTCTTACAGAATTAATAAGTTCAGAACCGAGGAGTTTGGAGGATTTATTTCCTGAATACAGCGGCATCATGCCTCCGGTCGAAGAATATTGGCTTCTGGATCAGTTTCCCACTTTCAGAAAATTTGGTAACATTTCTACGACCAACCATATCCTCCATCTCACAAGAAGGGGTCATATCATATTTGGGAAGCATGGTGGACGTATAATTTGTGATCTATACACTTTATTTAAATCTTTAGCACCTGTTTTTATCGTATTTGATACGAAAGGAAAAGAATGGGTTACTCTGCCTCGTAATTTAGCTCGGACATTGGGTGTTGAACGTCGTTATAATTTTGTTTTTTCGCGCGATGTGGTTGCTGCTACACACAAACTGCCTTCAAATGATCCAGCGTACAGAGAAGCACACATTAGAGCATGCAGAGAGGCAAACGATCGAGCAGACGCTGTAGAACAACGGCAAGAACAGCTCCTGGACCAGGATCAAACAAGTATTCATGAAAGCATTAAAGCAATCCAGACAGAATACAGTGCAGCATATAATGAGGCATATCCGCGCAATTTAGTTTTGCATGGAGAATATCAAATACACGGGCATAAACGGAGACGTGCTTCAAAAGAACATTAATGCTCAGGTGACGTTACGGAGGACGCCTCAACAAACAGAACTAATTCATAAAGTCTAGAAAAAGGGAAAATATGAGTATTTAACCCTTGCTTGACACACTTCTGCAGTGCAGTAAATGGAAACTCTTACAAGTGGACTTGGGGAGATTTGCACCCCAGGGTGTCAAGCTAGGCTTAAGGTTTTCATGTTATATGAGGAACTTAGAAACACACATATTTAGAGATGATCCAAACTCAAGATTCTTCAAAGATAGAATCTTATCACATCAGATTTTGTTTCAACGTCGAAGAAGTTTCTCCGCCTGAAGATGCAAAGTTAGGTTACGATCCATCGCCGTGAAATCGCTGAACTCATGCAGCAATGATATCAGTTATTTTCTATATTTAACGAAATATATTTGTATTGATTAAAAAAATATATTTGTGTGGAATCTAAAAGAACGAGTTAAAATATATTTTAATAGGATTAAGAAAAAGCCACAGATGCATGCGCACTTGTTACCGTTCAACGCACTATTGGTAAGTAAGTATAAAGGATTGGGAAGTAGTGTTACTTTAAAAAACGGATCTTTAAAATATTATGCATCCCATAACTTTCTTACTCTTCAATTGAATATACGAATATTATAGGTCAATCTATTCGTCTCGAATAGATACATAATCTTGCATAATCCTCCATTTTTTAAAAATATATGCTTGTCACAAAAAATTTCGTAATGAGAGAGAACGAAACTCATGAGCTTTTTTAAGAGCACGAGATAGGCGCCATTCGCCCCTGGTGATTTAAAGGGACAGCAGAACCCTAGGGCCCAATCCAACTTTTTGTTATCAACAACCTTGGAGGTAAAAGTCCAATCGGCTCTTTCCTTCTCTTGGCCCAAGCCTTGCACCTCTTGGCCAGTTCGATTTCGTCAGAAACCTGGAAATTGAACTTTCATCAGATGATTCAGCGTTGCTTCGTCTCCTTCGGCAAACCCATTATTATCGAGCCTTATTAGCCTGAGACGAGGTTCCAGATTTTTTGCCCGGATCTTGTGGAGCCTCGCTGTTTCCGGAATGTTCTTCTATTTCTCGCAGATGACCCCCCGGCCCTCCTGTTTGAACTTTGTTAGGTTTTTATCGTATTCATACTGGGCCGTGTTAAAGATATTCAAATTTGGAGACAATTAGAAGAGAAAATTCTAGAAACTTTTCTAGAAGATTTTATCATGATCCAGGCATGGATGTGTCCATGTGTCCATGGATGATCCACATGGATCATCTAGATTCTAGAAGATTTCAGGGAAATCCCTGATCTACGCAAAAAGCTTATAGCAGACTCATACGGTAAAACAGGGGCCCACCTTGCAGACTAGGTCATGGGTTCGTGTCAGTGAGCTGCCTTACCGACAGAGCAGTTGTCGAATAGTTTTGTTTACCCTGTTGAACAACGCTCTCGTCTTCCTGGGAAAATTCACTGGTGAAGATTCTGTTGTGCTCCGCTACTCTGCTCCATTCCTAGAGTTTATTGAGCTGGTAGGGCACTTGATCTCATATGATGCAACCTACGTGCTTTACAGAAAATGCGCGGCGTGCCCTAACTTATCTATGGTACTATAGCTTGTGGGCAATTTCGCAAGACTGCCTTTGAGTACCCCTTTATATAAATACCAAAGTGTCTTCGTGTGTGTTTTCATCTTCGAAATAACCAGTTTTCCAAGGGTCAACCGGCAAAAGATATATTTGTGGTCCGAAAGAGATTGCTCTCGATGCGTGCTCAGTGTCCGCTAGGTATTCGATTAAATCTGCTCCTCTGATATTGATGTTTCCTCTGGCAGTGCCGAATTAGGGCGTTCACCTCTATAAAAGGCGGGGGCCTCTGATCAACGCCCGGAAAATAATGCGCATGGAAATTCTGGTCTCAGCCATCGATAGACTAATTTTGGGCGTATTCGAACGCTTCTGGTTCCCCTTGCGATGGGTTAGAGGAGGGTTCCGGTCAGTGCATTCACAGATTTGTTGACTTTTTTCGTGATACCCATTTGGTCTCAAGAGATGTATACAAAGTGTGAATAATTTCTGATTCAAACAACGCTACATTTCATAACCAGACGCGCCTAGTAACTTTAACTGAATTTAGCATCTTTTTCCTAGTGGAAGTATTCAGAATTAAAAATTCAGTAGCTCGAACCGGAAAATATAAGTCAAGCATTTCTGTATCCAACATTTTTTATTTTAGAGGGGGAAAAGTGAATCCGCAAAAAATGGTACAGCCCCCTCCTTCACCCCCTGAGGGCGCATAAGGTATAGTGTCTACTCAAAATAACTATAAGAACCTATATTTTTATGCAGATTCAGATTTTTTATTTAAAAATGCGTAAGTTTTCTTCGGAAAAAATTGTTTATTCACGCCAGATGGTGATGCATTTGAAAATTGACATTGTCGACTTTTCAAGAAATGCGCTATAAACTCAAAGATAAAAAAGACGCGCTGATTATACAATGCGATCTGGCCAAACAAGTTCCTGGACCTGTGGACAACCGTAATGCTGATATCAAATTCTGGCGCTCTTCCAAGCTTAGTTCTTTAAGTAATGTTGAAGTTAGTAGTATACCTATACCAGTTCTGGAACTGCTACGTAGTTCCAGCTATCACCCAAAAATAGGGACACTGTCCGTAATTTATAGGTTACTGTTTTAAAAACAGTTGGTAAGGTAGATCAACCTATGTTAGTTCTGTAACAGCTAAGTACTTCCACCTGTCATAAAAGGACGGCTTCACCGGTCAGTTTCCACCGGCAGATCACTGGCACGAACCCATGACCTAGTCGGCAAGGTGGGCCCCTGTTTTATCGGTTGAGTCTGCTATAAGCTTTCTGTGTACATCAGGTATTCCCCTGAAATCTATATGTTTCTAGAATTTTCGCTTCCGCTTTCTAGAAGTTTCGACCACTAGCTGAATTTTTAACGTTGAATTTTGTTTAAGCATCGTTAGGTTACGGTCTCAAATTTCAGCACTGCCAACACATCGTTGGGGTATATTTTCAAATTTCGCTCTATATTTTTTCGACTAACTCTAGATAAATAAGCGTTTTACCTATGGGTAATATTAGGCCATACTTTCTAGAAGCTTTGAAAATTGAATTCCCCCTGAGTTTTGGAAATCGAAATTTCTAGAAAGTTTAAACATAATGCACTAGTTCTTTTGAGTTTTTTCTATGTAGTTAATCTTACCAGAGGATTAATCAAAATTGGATGTATTTCAAGATTAGATGTTTTTCTAGAAGGTCTGACGTGTAGCTAATGATTTAAACTTTGCTACTATTCAAAGAAACTATAGTGCTGCCTAATCCTACTAACTAATACTTAACTAAGAGAATAGGTTTAAATAACTTTCGACCTTGGATAACCTTACATTTTTCTTTATTCAATAAAAAATAATTAACCTTATTTTACAATATAGATTCTTAACTTATTGTCCTACAATAATCTCAGAACAGAATTATTCAAATTAAACACAGTGAAAATTGAAACTTAGAATAGTCATGCTCGCTCAAATATATATGTTTTTCCCCCAAAATGTGTGGACAATTTCTTGACATTCGGGACCTTGTAACAAATGAAGAGAGTTAGTGTGAAATCGCAAAGCATCTATGACTTCGTTAGGATCTGTATGAAGCATCGTACAGGAGCATTCTCGACTTAGTTGAAAGTAATTATTGAACATCAGTTCACTAAATTCATTTGAACTCTCCTCCTGCTTCTCGTCCTCCTGTTTATTATAATCAGAGTCATTAATAGCATCATTATTATCATCATCGTCATCATGTTGCTGATCAATTTCCGATTCTTCTTGATCCTCCTCCTTCTTATTTTTATCTCGATCTTCACCTTTTTCGTTCATATCATCCTGATTCTCTTCTATCTTCTTTGTTTTCTGGGTCATGAAAGACTCAAACTCTTCATTATATTCTAGGTTTTTTCTGAGAGAGCCAAATTTGCGCTTTCGGGCTTTCCGTAGTTGGGGCGCCATTGAAATACTACTGCTATTATTATTTTGTTCATTGCTGTTATTATTTTTAGTCGTCTCTTGAGATTCTGGCTACTTGAGAAGCGTAAATTTATGACAGTTACTTCCGTCTTACCCACTCACAGTTGCCTATAGTGCAAAGACTAGTAAACATTACTAACCATCACTGACACCACCACCAAGAGCACTACCATTTATCGACGGGTGGAATCTTAGCACGGACACGAAATACATTTTCCTCCAAGAATTTAAGGTCTGAGAGAAGATTAGCTGCCTCCACATCAGTGAGTTCTTACCTTGTCAGTGTACAACAACTTCCAAGTGCTACAGGTTTAAAAAATACATCTTCCTCGAGAACGTCAAGTTCTATGTGAAGATGACCTGCTCCCTACCGAGTTGTATCATGCCCCTTTATTATGCAACAACTTCCAGGTGCATAAGGTGTAAAAAACTAATCTTCCTCAAAGAAATTACGTTCTACGTGAAGATTAGCTGCACCCAACAAGGTTTGCTCATGCCTGGTCAGTCTACAACAACTTCCAAATGCAACAGTTGTAAAAAATACATCTTCCTTGAGGAAGTTAAGTTCTAACTGAAGAAGAGCTGCCCTCAACCCAGTTTTCTCATTCTCTGTTATGATTCAACAACTCACAAGTGCACCATGTGTAAAAAATACATCTTCCTCTATGAAGTTAATTTCTAAGTGAAGATTTCTGTCGCGGTTCCACTTTTCTCATGCCTCGTCATTATATAAAAAATTTCATCTGCACGATGTTTAAAAAATTACACCTGACATGGATTCGTATCAGTGATCTACCTTATCGACCGAGCAGTTACCCACTATTGCGAACGGAGTGGTTGCGCCATCTGTCGGTGACATCTAAAACTACGTAGCTGTTTCAGAACCAGTATATGTATAATATTGAAGGTTATTTTTCAAAAAGTTACGATATTTGTCGCCGTTAAAATTACCACCATATAAAATGCGGACCAAAAATTGGGTCTCCAGTTACTCGACACCAAACTTTCATGGACCCAGTATGCTTACTAATTCTGAAGTTTCGGATTTATCTTCAATATTAAACGAATTCTGAAAATATATATATCGGCTAGCTAAAAAATACTTTTACTACTTAGATTATTTATAATATAAACCACTCAAAATGAAACAATATCCGTGCTCTTCTGAAACAATATCCGTGTTATACTTACATAAATTAAAGTCAAAGTATAAACAAATTTCTTATTGTTAATATAAATTTTGGTAAATTCTGAAGTTTTATAATTATCTTCAATATTCAACGATAATTACAAAAATTTATCGTGACTAGCTAAAATATACTTTTACTACTTAAATATTGTCTAATATAAGGCTTTCAAAATTAAACAATATCCGTATTCTTATTTTTGTATAGTACTATATTTCTTTGCGTGGGTAATATTTTTCAGTGAAAAAAAAATTCTATCGGACATAATTCATATGGCATTTTCTTGAAGAAGATAAAAAATGGGGTTCGCTCTTATCTAAAAAGAATATTTTTGATGAAAGAAAAAATAGTAAAATTAGTATTGCTTATTTTAAATATAAATTTTTGGACATTATGAAGTTTTACCATTAACTTAAAGTTTTACGTACTACAAAGTACTTTTTAAAATAATTTTTGCCAAAAACGAAATTTTCCAATTTGAAACTACGTTAATTTCAAAAGCCTAGAGGCTTGTTTTAGAGTAGACCGATTTAAAAAAAAATAGAGGATCAGAAAGGTTAAAGATTAAACTTCTAAAAAAGGATACAAATTTTCAACAACAAAAAATACATGAATTTTGTATAAAATGGTTGAATTTTCAAATAGAGAAAATCAGTTTTTAATTTTGTATAACAAAAATTTTGTCGGTTCAATTTTACTGGGCCTTTGATTAGCGTATTAAAGTTTTCTATCATTCTTTGAAGTTTTTTATACATGAGACAGAAACTTATGATCTAAAGAAAAACAAGCAAAGATGGGAATTTTTTAGGTCTAAGATCAACAATCTTTCGCAATTTATCGTTCTTATCAAACCGTTCTTATCAAACAGTATGGCTAAAAGTATATCTAGCAGTCATATTTTTTTTAGCCAACGTTCATACGAGTCTTCAAATATCAGAATTCAGTTATCTAGCTTTTTAAATAATTCCGAAAAAATGAATATCTTCACTGAAATTATATTTTCTTTACTCGTGGGGCTTCCTCATTTTATACGTAAGTAAAATACAACATTGTAAGGTAAATGTACCTATACGCGTCCATGTAAGGGTTACGACAGAATTTCAGACCAATAAAAAAGTGTGATCTATTCCGATTCGCTAAAAAACTGTTACTGATCTAAGAATATATATTGTTTTGTAGGATGTATTTGCGTCCACCCTGTTGCCCCTATTTGCGTCAGAACGCAAAGTGGTACTTGATGCTTCAGCACCATTTTGCGTCCGGTTCGATCGCAATGGTTAGATCGCAAATAGGGACAGGATTTTTACGACCCTATTTGCGTCCGCTCTTCAGAGGTTATGATCAGGTTTGGACGCATATAGGTGCATGGACGCGAATAGGTGCATTTACACGGCTATATAAAAAAGCTTGTATAGTCAGTTTTTGTCAGCGAAAAAATGACATTTTTTTAACAGGGTCAAAATTATAATTTTCGGGTGTTCCTGATTTTAAATCTTAATATTTGCAACTTCCTTTTTCAAATACTTGATATTCTTTTTGAAACAATAAGTGAAATTTATAAACAAGCAATAATTGAAGGATTTGTTTAATTTAAATTCAGAGCAATAAAAAAATAAAAATAATTATTTAGAAGATTTAAACCTTACAAAATTGCACTGCGATGCATGTAAACCTGAAATTTTGCAAATTAAAAATTTCCGCCTATAAATAAAATAACGTGGAATAATAAGTTCTTAAAATTTAAGCCCGGGAAGAAGATAAAGTTGAAAAAATAAAAATCTGTTTTGATTAAATCCTTGTTCAAACTGTAAATGTATAATGACGCACTTTGTTTGTATAATACCATACATATATAATCTTATGATGTCATTGAATGAAAAATCCTTGGGCAGAAATCTATTTTTGTGGATTCAAACGTTATCTCTGCCAAGGCTCCTATCTTTTCTTGTAATTCAAATAATTTACCAAAATGGTATGATTGTACTAAACAGTGGGATTTTCTAAGAAATTCTTAAATTTCCAACCAAATTGTTGATATTTTATTTTTAAAAACGATCTTTCTACAAAACAGTTTTTTAAAATATTTTTTTATTAGGAAAGATAATTTTTTAACCAAAAATCGAATAAGTTGAGTTTCTTAACAAAAATTTAATTTTCAATCAAATAAAATGACTTTTCCATAAAATAATTGAATTCTGCACCATAGAGGTAATTTTTTTACAAAAAAGTTAATTTTCGACGAAAGCGTTAAATTATCAACCAAATTCTTAAATTTAGGATAAAAAATAAAATCTTGAAACGAAAGATGAACTGAATTCACAACCAAATAATTTAATTTTCAACCTAAAAAGATAAATTTTTGCTGAGAATATCACTTTTACAAAAAGGTTGATTTTATAAAAAAACAATTTTGAACCAAGAAGAATACGAAAAAGCAAAATCGAGTTCGCTAACGACCCATTTTTGATAAAGATTCCAAAGTTAGAGCATTTGTAACATTTGAGAGATAATTTTTTTTTCAAGATTTAAAAATTTATCCTCAAGATTTTCTTCCATAAAAGGAAAATTATCAGAGCTTTTTAGAAAAACATTTTTTAATTTTCTTGAAATATCGGAATTTATAATTTTTAAGCCACAAGAAATAATAAAAAATCGAACATTTCGTTTTATAGACAAACAATGCAAGATACGAAAAAATTAATAAGATCAAACTTGTGCTCCAAAGAAAAGATACAAATCTGTTATGAATCACTTTTTAATAGAATGCGTAGTTTTTTTTTTATTCGTAAAAAACAATATTAAAAATATTAAATAATTACATTTCGACAAACGACGCAAGCTATAAAAAAAGACGAATAGGAAAAATTTGTACAACCAAAAAGGATCCGAAAATTTATTATTAATAGGAAAATTACAGTTGTTGATGCTTTGAACTTTAATTGGAAAAGGTCTGCGCCCAAATCTGGGAGAATACGGAGGTCAATCGCGAAGCGCGAGATAAGTATATTATCCACCGCGAAGCGCGAGAGCAACCAGCCGCGAGGTCCAGGCGCGCCCAAACTTTTTTTTTACTGATTTTGAAGATAAAAATGAATTTTTTATTTCAAAATTTTCATCCAAGATCAATTTAGCTTGGAAATAATTTTTAAACGTTAATTTAAAAAATTGAAAGCTCTTTAATTTGGAAGGTTTGAAATATCCAGTTTTCACAATTTTGTATAATTACAATTTGAAACTTCTTCATTTTGATATTTTGTAATCTAAGGCTTTTAAATTTTAAAGATATACAATTAAATATTCTAAAATTCAAGATTTCTAAATGAGATTAAAATCTCACCCAAAACCCCTCTTTACCGTCCAATAATTAAGTTAATATGAAAAATTCCAGAAAATAAATTCAAGAATTCAACGACTAAATTTGGACAACCACCACAAATTCTCCCATCGCAATCTGAAAAAAACCTTTTTCTTTCTCTCGTTTCCCCCTGGAAAAAAATTTTCTTTTCATTTGGCAAAAAAATAAAAAAGAGGAAAGAAAAATGAGAATTTTATTTTTATTTTATTTTTATTTTATTTTATTTTTATTTTTATTTTTATTTTTATTTTATTTTATTTTATTTTTACATTTATTTTTTATTCTATATTTTTATTTTATTTTATTATAATTTTTTGTTTGCCTTGATGTGAGTGCCGAAACGATGGTGTTTTTTATTTATTGTGATTTGATAGTGATAAGAATAAAAAAGAGGAAAGAAGGAAAAAGAGAAGGAAGGGGATTGGTTGTTTGCCTTCTCATTTTTCTTTCCTTTTTTTTTATTTTTTTTCCAAATGAAAAGCAAAATTTTTTTCCAGGGGGAAAGGAGAAGAAGAAAAAAGGTTTCTTTCAGATTGCGATGGGAGAATTTGTGGTGGTTGTCTAAATTTAGTCGTTGAATTCTTGAACTTATTTTCAGGAATTTTTCATATTAAACGTTCTAAAGTATAATTACTTTAATGATTTTCAAGATTACGTTCAAGAGTTATTAATCATAACTCTTCTACATGTATGAAAAGTTGTGATTGAAAAACTTGAAACTTGCATAATTTTTATTTTCAATGTTTGAAATTAAAAATTCTTTAATTGTTAGGATTTCACATTCTAGATACTATAATCTTTAAAATATATGTAATTTTGAACTTTTTTGGAATATTTTAATTTTGCAGATTTAAAATTGAAATTTATTAAATTTTATAGATTTGTGATGGCAAATTCTTAAATTCTATACAATATAAACAAAAACGTTAATTTCTTTTTGCGAAATTCTCGTAATGCTTCGCGTATGGATCATATGTGTTCGTGTTTAAGGAAGAAACTTTGCAAGCAAAGTCAGAGTGGCAGTCAAAGTGGGTGTTGAAAAAAAATCGAGAGAAACTTATTTTTTCTCGAGATTTGTGAAAAAGTGGATCATTAAGTTATGGGCATTTGAATTTTCGGCTTCTTTAAAAAAATGTTGTTTTTAAAATTATATAACTGTTGACTTAACTTGAAATATTTAAGATTTCTTTTTTTCTTTTTTCTTTCTTCTTACACATTTTTCTGAAAATACTAAAATTCTATTTTATCCAAAAAAAACCCTACTTATATTTATTGTTAATTTTTTGTTGTATATTTTTTTTTCTTCATAAAATCCAATTTTCGTATTTTTCTTGCCGTCAACAACGGAGACGACAAAATGTTAAGAAAAAAGTTTGCACATTTAAAAAATTTCTATACAAAATTTGTTTACTCCTTTATGATATTTTGCACTATTCCGAGAAAAATAATAAAATTCAATATTTGTTTCGGGAAACTGTATATGCAGCAGAGCAGCCCATTCTTTTAAATTTATAATTTTCTTAATAACTTCATTACAAATTGCTTTTCTGTGCAGAGTTTCAAAATCAAGATACAATTTGCGTTTGGCATTTAAATTTATTCTTTGAGTTTTACCCATTATTGTAAATAAAAA
>JAWWLR010211013.1:0-13925 GCA_035041075.1 Acraspis erinacei | reverse complement strand
CTCAAAATTCCTGGTTAAATTTCAAATGATTTCTTTATTTTGAAAAAAATTCTAGGAGAAAATTAAATCAGAATTAGGAAATTATAAAAAAATTCTAATATTTTTAATAAATATTTAAAATTATTTAAATAAATCAAAGTTAATTTGAAACTTTTGAAAAATCTCAATTTTTTAAAATATAGATTGTTGAAGCTTATGAAAAAAGAAGCACAATTAAAATTACGAAAGTTTTCAAAAAAATAAAAAAATTTTCTTTATATTCACAGATAAATGTTTAATGATTTTTTTTATTTTGAAAAACAATCTTTACGATAATATTGTGAAAGATTTCAAAGTATTTAAAACCATTTTTTTTAAATCTGAAGGATTTTGAGGCAAATATTTATGTCACAAAAAAAATATTAAGACAAATTCAAAAAATTGTAAAAGAAATTTAGAAGGCCTAGAAGGCTTTAAAATATTCCAGAAAAATGGTAAATTTGAAATAGACGAAAATTTTGAGAAAAATGTAGATTTTTTTTAAGTTTTGTAAAAAAGAAGTTTTTTATGAATTTGCAAAGTTTTTCTAATTTTCTCCGTAAAAATTGAATTTTCAAACAAAAAATATAACATTATAACAAAAAATTAATTTTTCACAACAAAAATGAAATTGCAAGCCAAGAAAATGATTTTTTGAATAAAAAAGAAGAATTTTCAACTGAAAAAGATCAATCTTAAAAAAATCGAAAAGTTACATTTTCAGTTAAAAAATTAATTTTAAACCAAAAAAAGGCTTTTCCACTGAATAGTTAAATTTTCAACCAAAGAAAAATAAATTCCTTTAAATATTGTAGTTTAACTGTTATGATTTAAACAAATCTTTTAAGCAAAATAGTTGAATACTCAAGCAAAGAAAAATAATTTTAAAATAAAAAGTAGAATTTTAATAAAAAAAGAATTAAATTTTTGAACAAAATAGTTTAATTTTGAATCTAAAAAGATAAATTCTCTACAAAAAAGTATTATAGTTTATATTTGAACCAAAAACTCGAATTTTCAACAAATAAAAATTTATAACTTAAGAAAGAAAAAACAAGGTATGTAATTTATTGAAGCCTTAAGCGACAAGACGAATTTTCTCCACAGAAACTGAATTTTGAATAAAAATATTCTTTTCCAGCAAAAAATTAATTTTCCACGAAACTGATGCATTTTTACCCAACAAAAATTAAATTTCAAAACAAAAAAACAACTATTTTTTTAAATGAAAAATGAGAATTTTCAATTAGAAGAAAACAAAGGCTTTTCCACTAAATACTTAAATTTTTAACTAAAGATATAAGTCTTGATTAAAAAAATACATTTTTAACAATGTAGTTTAACTTTTACCCCAGTAGATCATTATTCAATAAAAAAATATGAAATTTCAAATAAAAATATAAATCCTAAAAAATGACTTCTGAGTAAAGTGCTTTAAACAAATGTTTAAAACCAAAAAGTTCAATACTAAAGAAAAGAATACTAATTTTTAACCGAAAAGTTGAATTTGGAATAAAAAATGAAATTTCTCTTAAAAATGATGAATTTTTAAATAAAAAATTTTTTTTCCAAAAAGGTTCCAGCTGACTTTTCAAGATCAAAATATGAATTTTTAAACAAGAAATATATGAATTCTTTACCAAATAGTTGCATTTTTGTCCAAGAAAAATGAAATTTGAACTAAAACAAACCAACAAAAATATTTTTAAAAAGCGATAAATAAAATAAATAAATAATAATAAAAAGCGACAAATTTTATTCTTAAAGTTAAAGTTTCCCCTAGAAAAGATTTCAGTTTATTTTTCAACATAAAAATATAAATTTTAAACAAAAAGTCAACTTTCTAAGAAATAGTTAAATTTTCAACAAAACAGAAGAATTTTCAACAAAAAGTATGACTTTTTAATAAAATAGTTTAATTTTCAACCAAACAGTTCCATTTTTTTCTATGGAAGATGAAATTTATCTGAAAACAAATGAATTTTAATTAAAATTTGTTTTTTTAAATAGTTGAATTTCCATCTGCAAAAAACTGGGATGAAGCAAAATGGGAATTTTCAACTAACCGTAGAAAATTAATTTTAAAACAAACCAAGGCTTTTCCACTAAACACTTAATTTTTTAACTAAAGTGCCTTATAAGCCTTTAATCAAAAAATAATTTTTTAACAATCTAGCTTAACTTTTACCCCAGTAGTTCAATTAAAAAAAAGAGAGATTAATTTTCAACAAAATAGTTAAACCTCCAAATAAAGAGAGGAAATTTAAACTAAAATATAAATCTTAAAGAAAAAAATGAAATTTCTCCTAAGCCTTACGAATTTTTAAATCAAAATGATAAATTTAAAAAAATGTTTCCAGCTAACTTTTCAACACCAAAATATAAATTTTCAAACAAAACAGTAGAATCTTTAAACAAAAGTATGACTTGTCAATAAAATAGTTTAATTTTCAACTAAACAGTTTCATGTTTTTCTAAGAAAAATGATATTTCTCTTAAAACAAATGAATTTTAATTAAATTTTTTTTTAAATAAATGAATTTTCATCTGCAAAAGACTTCAGTTCTCTTTTCAGCACCAAAATATTAAATTCAAACAAAAAGTAAATTTTCAACAAAACAGAAGAATTTTCAAAAAGAAAAGTATGATTTATTAACAAACTTTTTTATTTTCAATCAAACAGTTGCATTTTGTTCTAGAACAATGAAAATTTTACTAAAAAGGTGAATTTATAAATAAAAAATACAAATTTTGAAAAAAGAGTTGAATTTTCATGCAAAAATATTAGAATTGACTCTTAAACACAAAAATACGAATCTTAAATAAAAAGTAAATTTTTAAGGAAAAAGTCGAATTTTTAACAAAAAATTCGATTTCTGGACAAGAAAAATGCAATATTTCTACTTTCCGAAATTCAAGTTTGAGATAATATTTAGGTCGAGTATAGCCTTCCGGCTAAATATGCCGGCTTTTATTTTTTCTACCTACATATTTTATCGTCATCGTGATTTTTTTGTCGGCGGGATTCTAAAAAATTTCAGAGAATGCTAGATTAATTCTTACAAGTTTTTAAAAGGTTCTGAAATTTGTCTTGGAGAGGAATGTGACAACAGGGTGGTCTAACAATATATATTTTAAAAATTTTTATGCATATCGACCGAAATTTTTTTCGAATTCACAAAAAAAATATTTATTGTTTTGGCAAGTCGCATGAAGTTAAACACCTATTCCCCACGAGAAAAAATTAAATTTTTTAAAAATTTTATTTAGAATCGACAATATCAGTCAAATTGAGTTGAAATGCAAATTTTCTCTTCACAATTAGCAAAAAAAAAAATAAATAAATAAAATTTTCTCTTAGGATAGAGTTAGATTGCATTTTTTTCTCGAATTCTTAAACTTCTAATCAACTTTTCAGTCAAAGCAAGTCAATAATAAATTAAGTTTAACATAAATAATTATTTAAACAATTTATTATTATTTATCATAATATTCTCTTAGAATTTTGATAGGAAGTTAAAAATAATTTCTATAATTTTTCACTTTTTATTCAATTTTTAATTAGTGGGAGGTAATAATTGATGCAATTTAACAAACCTGATTCTTTAAATTAATTATTATTGTTTATAACTATCTGCTACTATAGTAACCCTAGATAGTTGCACTTTTTCGGAATTTTTCAACTTCTTATTAACATTATATATTATATTTTTTGTATTATTTAAACAATTTAATATTATTTATCACAAATTTTTTTTAGAATAATGCTAGACAGTTGCAGTGTTATCTAGAATCTTATAATTTAATCCATTTTTTATTTAGTTTGAGGTATCAATTAATGTAATTTAGTAAAAATAATTATTTAAACAATTAATAATTATTTACAACGAGCTTTTCCTATAAAAATTCTAGATAGTTGAAGTTCTTTTCTGAAATTTGTAACTTATTATTATTATTATTATTATTTGCGAAAATTCTCTTAGTTTTAAAATTTGGGATGAGTATTTAAATATTTTACATTAGCTTGGCTAGTCAAAAAATTGCTAATTTAAGCAAAAAAATAGTATCAATCTCTCACTCTAATATTTATTTATTATTTGATCGTAACTTTTAAAAATTTCATAAAAAACCGTAACTGCTTAGCAATTATCTAAGAGAATATAGTAATAACCAAAATAAATTATTTAAATATATTTTTTGAGCATTAATACAGGAGAAAGTAGTTATGAACAATAATTATTTGTTTAAACAATACGTCTGCTAATTTGAATTAATTATTACCTCACCCTAAGTAGAATGTGGAAAAAGTTGAGAACTTTAGAAAAAACCGCTACTATCTAGCATTAATATAGGAGAAGATAGTTATAAACAATAATAGTTTGTTTAAACAATTAAATTTATTAAATTGCATTAAATAGTATCTCGCTTTTAGTGAAAAGTGGAAAGAACCTTAAATATTTAAGAAAGAACTGAAAATTTCTAGCATTATTCAAAGACAATATATTTTTTTTAATAGATTTATAATTATTATTAATAATTATGTTTGTTAATTTGAATTTTGTATTACCAAGCTCTATTTAAAAAGTTAAAAATAAGTTTAAAAACTCAGGGAAACTCGGTAGCTTTCTAACTCTGTTCGAAGAGAAAATTGCTGAAAACAATAATAAATTGTTTAAACAATTTTTATATAGTATCGAATTATCAGTAGAAAGTCTTCTAACATTTTAAAAAAATGCAATGAATTCCGTAGAATTTCTATGAATTTTTAGCAATTTCGTCGGATGTCGTAAAAATTTTACGGCATTTTAAAGATTTCGGGAGATTTTAAGGGATTTCAAAAAATTTGAAAAATTTTCGAGAGACTTTCGGGGATTTTAAGGCTTTTAAATTCAGAAAATCAAAAACATATCAAGGAATTTCAAAGAATTTTGTAGGATTTTCAAAGATTTCAAAATATTTCTAGCATTTTGGCAAATAATTTAAATTAAATTTGAACTGATTCCTGGCGATTTCAAAGATTGCAAGAGATTTTAAGACTTTTAAAGGAATTTTACAAGATTAAAGGATTCCAAATCATCTATAGTTTAATTTTATTAAACTGTAAAAAATCAACGTTTTTCAACAAATTTCAAAAGATATCAGGAGGTTTTAAAGAATTCTAAAAAGTTTTAAAAAATTTCGAAGTACTTCCACGGATTTTAAGACTTTTAATAGGATTTTTTGGTTAAAAAAAATATTTCTACTAATTTTAAAAGGTTTGATCGGTATTCAAAGAATAAAAAATATTTCCACTGATTTCAAGGAATTTGGAAAAATTTCCAAGGATTTTGGAAATTTTTTTCTATAATTTCTACAGTCTAATAATATAATATATCTAGAATTTAATAATTCAAGGATTGTAATAAATATTTAAGGATTTTAAAAGATTTAAGCAATTTCTAGGGATTTAAATGGTCAAGGAATTTTAAAGGAGTCTAAGGGATTTCAAAAGATATAAAAAATGTCAATAAATTTGAAAATTTTTTGTAGGATTTCTAAAGATTTTAGATTATTTGTAGTGAACTTTGAAAAATAATTTTCATAAAATAAAGTTTTAAGGGACTTCTAGAGAATCTAAGGTTTTGAAAGGATTTTAAGCGATTACAGTTTTTTTTTAATTTTTATAAAATAAGTTTAATTCAAGGAATTTCACAAGATTTAAAGGATTTTATTTAATCCTTAAGGATTTCGAGCAATTTCAAAGATTTATGGAGATTTAAACAGTTATTAAAATATTTTATAGAATAAGTTTAATTCAAAAAATTTCACAAGATTAATGTATTTGATTAAATAAATAAGCGATATAAAAAATGTCAACGGATATCGAAGAATTTTTTTGAATTTGAAAAAAGTTCAATGGATTTCTAGTGAACTTTAGAAAATGATTAAAAAATGGTTTTTTTAACAATATTTCTGGAAATTCCGAAGATTTGAAGATATTTTAAGGAATTTTAAGGCATTCCATAATAATGAATGATTTTTTTAAATTTCTGATGATTTAAGGAGTTTTCAAAAATTTCTAGAAATTTAAATGGTTTAAAATTTTTTTGTAGAATAGATTTAATTCAAATTATTTTTATAGGCTTTTAAATGGTTTATACATTTTCGAATGCATTTTCACAACTTCCAAAGATTTCAAGGGATTTTAACCTATTCTAAAGGATTTTAAGCGATAAAAATAATTTCAAGAATTTCAAAGAATTTTTTGGAATTTCCAAAAAATTCAAGGGATTTCTAGTGAACTTGGGAAAATAATTTAAATGAAATGAAATAAGAGCCGAGAAAATAAAAGTGATTAAAACTAAATAAAACTGCAAATAAAGCTGAGAGAGACGGCCACTCCTTTTTATTTATTTCGTTTTTTTATTTTTATTATTATCAAATTACAATTAAAAACAATTTCAAAAAATAATTCCAGCGTTTCGGCACTCATATAGCACCCTTATCAAGGCAAAAAAATTGAAAAAGATTTAAAAAAAATTGGAGCCGGCAGGAACACTAACGAAACCAGACACCCGAGAATCAATTTTGATTTTGATTCTCGGGTGTCAGGAAGAGAGCATAGTGGTTTCGTTGCTGTACCTGCCCGCTTGAAAATCTTATTTTTTATTTTTTTCGCCTTGATAAGGGTAGTATATGAGTGCCGAAAGGTAGATTATTATTTTTTACAAAGGTTTATTTATTTTTATTTGATAATAATAAAATTAAAAACGGCGAGAGAAGGAAGTTTCTATTGTGAAAAATAGCACAAAAATAAAAAAAAATTAATTAAAAAAACGACGCAAGGCCCAAAAAAGTTGTTGACCAAAAAAGGTTATACAAATGATTAATTATTAATTTTTAGAAACAACGAGTAAATTTTCTTTTAATCGTAACAAATAAGCTTAGAATAAAATTTTTCGCAAAAACACACACAAGTTGCAATTAAATCATGAATAATAATACTTATTACAGAATGCGCACTTTTTATTATAAAAATAAGAAAATGAAAATACTTTTGTTTCAATACCAATGCATATAATAAATTGTAATAATATAAATTTAAAAAAAAAGATATATTTTTCAGGGTAGCTGAAAATAAAAATTAAGGCAAAATAAGGAGCAAATATTAAAGCAATCATGATAGATAAATTGTTTACATTATTTTTCAATATTTGAAAAAGAAATCTTAGGCCGAGGTCCAGAAATAAATATAATAGTATAGAATATAATGAATAAAAGTCCACATGTTGGACAAAATCGAGTGCGATGCACGAAACACGTGATGAGAATGTGTTCGTTAAAGCTGGAAGGGGCTTTAACAAAAGAGAATTCACAATCACCAAATTACAATTTTCGATACTTCGACCTTTCATTTTAAAAGGTCCGTGCTCAAACTTGCAAGCAGGTTAAAATAGGACCATTGGGTTAAAAATTCAACTATTCTGTTAAAAATTCCTGGCTTTTTCTTAAAAATATAAGTATTTGGTGTTAAATATTATTGTTTGTATGTTTTGTGTTTTATTTCAGGTGTTTATCAAATTAAATTAAAGATGAAAGCTTCTGAGAAAACCAAGAATCCAATGACCAAATTTGGACCACAGCGAACAAACCATAAATCCTCCTATTGTAATCTGAAAAAATTAAAAAGAAATTTTGTACAAAAATAAAAAAGAGTAAAGAAAAATGAGAAGGCAACCAACCACATCACTTTCCTTCTTTTTTTCTTTCTTTGGCCTTCTTTATTTTAATTATTATCAAATTACAATAAAAGGACAATAAAAATAAATTTTTATTTTTTATTTTTAATGTTCTTTTATTGTAATTTGACAATAATAAAAATAAAGAAGACATAAGAAAGAAAGAAAAGAAGGAAAGGGAAGTTGGTGGTTGCCTTCTCATTTTTCTTTCCTCTTTTTTTAATTTATTTTTTTTTATTTTTGTCAGATATTTAGAAAAAAATTCTGATTACAATAGGAGCATTTTCTGTTTGTTCGTTGTGGTACAAATTTGGTCGTTGGATTCTTTTTTTCCAGGAGTTTGCATCAATTTGATTTTTGGACGTTAAATAGGATGTTTAATTTGGATTTTAATCTAATTTAAATTTCTTAAATTTTGAAATAAAAAAACGAAATTTTTCTTAAAGAGGAGGGGGGTTGGCTCCTATTTCAGATTTCACCATGAAGATTTCAAGCTTTGTGATAATCTGTCATAAAGTGATTTAATTTACTATTTATCATCAGAAATATAAGATGATCCTTGGCAACTGGTGCATCTTCGGTGGCCGGTGCTCTTACACTGCAATAATTAATTTCCTTAAAGGAATATTTATTCGGGTGCTTTCCCATTAAGCTATTAGTGAGATAGAAAGAGGAATATTTTTTCAGAAATATACGCTATCTCAAGCCAAGTGTTAAATTTATAATAATAGTAATTTAAAGGAATTTGGATTATAATTAGAGCTAGTTATTATATTATTAGTTATTATTATATTCTTCTTTCGATTTATCTAATAGCTTAATGGGAAAGCACCCGACCGATAGTCGGATGTTTTGTGTTTCGATTCCCAGTGGAGTGAAGTGAGAAGATCATTTTTCAGACAAAATTTGGCTTTTAATTTTTATAAATAATAAATTTAATTTATATTTTCACAAGCTGTGGAAGGCCATCTAAACGGGTCGATAGTAACTACCCGTTGATGATAATATAGATTCCTTTAAATTGCTCGTTTCATAAATGCAACACCTGGCTTGAGATATCGTATATTTTTTAAAAAAGATTCTTATTTCGATATCTCTAATAGCTTAATGGGAAAGCACCCGACCAACAATAGGAAATTCTGTGTTTCGATTCGCAGTGATTGAAGTGAGAAGATTTGTCAGAAATATTAAATTAAAATTTATCTTCCATCTTGTCAGAAATAGCGTTAAGTATTTTCTGTTATTTAAAGAGTTAACTTGATCGATAGTTTTGATTTCTATTTTCAGAAGCTGTGGAATAACATCTACAAATGATCGATATTAACTAGCTCTGATGATAATACAGATTCCTTTAAATTTCTCGTATCATAAATGCAACGCCTGGTTTGAAATAGCGTCTATTTCTGAAAAAAATCTTCTTTCGGTCTCTATAATAGCTTATTGGGAAAGCACCCGACCGGCAGACGGAATTTCTGGGGTTCGATTCCCAGCGAAGCGACGAGAGTAGATCTTTTTTTTAGAACAAATTTAATTTTAAAATGAATGTTATAATATAAATTATAATTATAATATAAAGAATAGGGAAATATGCAAATTTAAAAGGGTATTCAAATGTATTCAGAAAAATATTGTCGCCTCTGGGTAACTATACCATAAATTGCTTGTTACAAATATATGAATGATGAAATCATCGTTTCATTAAAATAATTAATTATACAAATGAAAATGTGTTACAAAATAAGGTGGCACACGAAGTTGCCTTGATTTTATTTTGAACTACATGGAAATATTGTTTACACAAACATAATTATTTGGTTATAAAATTAGGAAAAGTTTGTCACAAAAGAATAGTGATTACTACACAAAGATTCGTTTAAGACAAATTAAAATCCTCTTAACCTTAAATTTAAGAGGAAATTTCTTTTGTGTAAAGAAGCATCCTTTTAACAAGAAGAGCAGATTTCTCTGAGTGGAATGTTAATCCAGACGACGCTGCTCAGATGTATTGTAACGTTATTTAAAATCATTTTTTAAATGTTAACTATTTCAAGGAATCTACATTATCATCAGAGAATAACAGAAATTCTTAACGTCTTTTGAGATTAGCTGGAGCTATTAATTAAAAATTTGTTAAATTAAATTTTTTTGAAAAAAGATCTTCTCCTTCGCTCCGCTGGAAATCGAACAACAGAACTTCCGATTATCGGTTGGGTGCTTTTCCATTAAGCTATGAGAGAGAGTTAAGAATTTCTGTTATTCTCTGATGATAATACAGATTTCTTGAAAAATTTGAATACGTGGCACCTAACAAAATAATGCGTGTATTTCTGAAAAAGAATTCTTCTTTTGATCTCTCTAGTAGCTTAAGGGAAAATCCCCCGACCGGCAATCGGCAGTTCTGTGGTTCGATTCCCAGTGGAGGGAAGTAGAAGATTTTTTCAGAAAAAAATTTAATTTGAAAAATGTTTAAATCATAGCTCCATCTATTCTGCAAATAATTTAAGAATTTCTATTATTCTCTGTTGATAATACAGATTCCTGAAAAAATTAGGGGTTTGTAGAGAATGATAAGATTGAACTTTTTTCTATTTACAGTTTTTCTATACGATCTATATTTTTAATAATAAAATCAAAAAATGGGGGACAAATTTCACTAAAAATAAAAAAGGTAAACGTAAAAGGACTGAGTCCTTTATACTTGGCTGAGTGGAGACGATTGACTTTTTAAAATATAATTGAATTTGGCGAAGTATTTTCATCCGTTTTTCAATTTTATTATGAAAAATATACATCAGAAATAAAAAGTTTAAATAGAAAAAAGTTTCTTCTCATCATTATCTACATGACTGCATTTTTTTATTTAATTTTTTCAACTTTATTGTATACGGACCTTCAATTGACTTAGAGAAGCAAATACAAAATGGCTGAAAAATCAATCTCGGATCTTTCCACTTTGTTTCTAATTTCAATTTTATGTTGCTCAATTTATCAGTAATTTGCTTCCTCATTATGAATAATTAGCAAATTATTTATTTATTAATTTATTTATTCTTTATTTCTTATGTAGGAAACTCAAAATTAAAAAATTAAAATAGGTCAATCGAGATTTCTCGACCCAAAAAGTCTTTTCTATTATTTTATAAAATTTGAATTACGTTAATGAAAAAAATTCTGCTGTTTAAATCAGATTTTTCAAATTATATAGACGTCTATGAATTATGTATTTTTTAATAATTCAAGCATGAATTTTTAAATTAGATTTGGATGTTCGTTGATTTTTTTTAAATACGTTGTCTTTATTTTCTATAGGCAAATAATTAACACAAGCTTTTAAAAAATTCAACAATTTATGGTTCTAACTTAATTATTGTTGGAATTTTTTCCTTTTTGAGTCGAGAATTTTTTGGTAGAAACAGTTTATTTTCTTTATTTAAGAAATCCATCTGTTTTAGCCGAAGTTTCATTTTTTAAAATGAAAATGCAACTTTTTGGTTAAAAATTATTCCTATTTGCTTCATTATACTACTATTTTGTTTGTAATATTTGGTTAGATCACTTTGTTAAGAAATCAATTTTTTTAAGAATAATATTTTGAGTTGAAAATTCACCACTTTGGTTAAAATTTTAATTATTTATTTGAAAATTAATCTATTCTAATTAAAAATTGAACTACTTGAATTAAAAATACGAATTAAAATTTTAACTTTTTAGCGGAAAACCCTTTTTCTTTTTATTAAAAATAATTTTTTAACTGAAAATGTAACTTTCCCATTTCTTTAGGATTGATCTTTTTAGTTAAAAATTCTCCTTTTTTTGGTAAAAAATCATTTTCTCAGCTTGAAATTTCATTTTTGTTGTGTAAAAATGCATCACTTCGGGGAAAATTAATTTTTTACTGAAAAATCATATTATTTGTTTGGCAATTTAATTTATGTATCGAAAATTTATCGGTTGGCTTGAAGGTTCAACAATGTAGAAAAACTTTTATTTTCTATCTTGAGTAAAAAATCTTTATCTGCAGAAAATTCATCTTTTTGGTATTAAAATTTATCTCGTTTGCCAGAAATTTAATATTTTTTATTTGAAAATAGATCTTTCTTGTTGAAAATTAATCTTTCATGATTGGGGATTGAAATATTTTAATGAAAATTCGTCTTTTTGAATGAATTCAACAATTGGGTTGAAAATAAACTTTTTTTGTTGATAATTCGTCTTTTTATGTTAAAAATTTGACTTTTGGACAACTGATTCAACGATTTGGTTAAAAATTAATTTTACTGTTGAAATTTCAACTATTTTATAAGGAAATTGATCTTTTTTGGCTGTAAATTAAATTATTTAGTAGAAAAATCAACTGTTTGATCGAAAATTAACTTTTTTGTTCATAATTCTTACTCTTAGGATGAAGATTAAACTTTTTTTGTAAAAAATTAAATCGTGTGGTAGAAATATAACTCTTTTGTTAAGAATTTAATTTATTATTGTACAAAATTCGTCTGGTTAGATGAACTTTTGCTCAACAATTCGGTTAACAATTTTTTGCTCTCTTGACTCAAAAATCTTTCTTGGTTGAAAATTCTACTATTTTAATAGAAAATTTAAGTTAGAATTCAAGAATTTCGTTGAAAATGTTTTTGCTTGATTCGAAAAATTTTTGGGTCGGAAATTTAACCCTTTTTATGAAAATCAGTAAATTTTATTTGCAAATTCATCTCCATTAGTAGAATTTTAATCTTTGTTGGGAAAAAATGCAACGCTTTTGGTTGAGAATTAATCTGTTTTGGTTAAGGATTTAACTATTTGGCTGAATTGAACCCGATTTAATTTTAACATGAAAATTTCTCGAAGTCAAACGGCACATCTTTCACTCAGCGGCGCTGGCCTGGTGGTAGCATGGCTGTTGGTGACTCCGCTGCTGTGAGGCCCGAATCTTTTAGATAAATTAATAATCAATAATTATTAATAAATATTTATTATTAATTACGATTGTTATGAAAATATATATTATAAATTATTATTTATTAATAAATTATTAATGAACCCATTTTTCTCTTTTATTTTTATTCAATCTTTCCGTGGCTGCTTTTGGTAACACTTGGGTGTTTTTAAAGCGAAAAAATCATAGTGTGTCGAAAATTTTGCTGGTTGTCGTCACGGAGTCACAAACAAACATGCTACCACCAGGCTCGCGCCGCTGAGTGAGAGAAGTGTCGTGTCACTGACACTAGTGAATAAGTAAAAGTATTTGCAATTTTCAACAATTAATATTTTCAAACCTGGGTTATTAAAAGTTTTTCAATCCATTTCATTCCAAAGGCTGCAACAATTGATGAAAAGACAAGTTGTCTACATTTGTTTAACATACCTGCAACTATATTATCCACTAAATTAAATAATCAATACGATAATTAAGTTCTTATTTATACATTCTTTTTGCAGAATTGGCTTGGCCACATAAACCTCAAGCAGTTCAAAATCTTCCCATTCAAATTAATGTTGAAAATTACGTGACAATTCCAATATTAGAAGATGATCCTCTAAATAGTCTCTTTCGTCGGCCATTAGACCCGGAATACATGGTTGATGATACTGTGCATGTATGATACAAATTAAAAGCACAAATCGGCGGCAAATAGTTTTTCAAAATGTGGCATTTTTAGACAAAAATCCACCTGCACGTCACTGGATAATCTTCTGAAAAGGGTGTATTTCCGATTTTTTTCGGGCTCCTTTTATTTATTTATTTAGAGGCGCTGATTACCAATGTGATACTGAAAATTGGCGCAAACTTGTTTTTCATAGTGAAAACCATAAAAAGCATGGGTTTTTGTGTTTATCTCAGCTAATATCCAAATTTCAAAAAATCTTTCCGACAAAAGTTGTAGATTGCATTAAAATACACATTTTTTGTTTGAAAGTTTTTTTTATACGAGTGACATTTTCCCAGAAAATCTGAGATATATCAATTTTCATTTTTAAAAAAGACAGAAAAAACTGAAGTTAAATTTTGTTGCATGGAAAATTTCCGGCGGTTAAAGATTACATGCTATTCGGCGAAAGTTTATCCTAAGGTGGAATAAAAACTGTCGTCTGCTGTCCTTAGCAGTAGTGCAAGAACGGCAGCATATAAGCAAAATCGAGCTATAAATCAGGATCCCAGATTGAAACAAACTTTTTGCTTACCCAATT
>JAWWLR010210946.1:0-13936 GCA_035041075.1 Acraspis erinacei | reverse complement strand
TGGAGAGGCCATAGAATCCGTTACGTAATTTAAGTACGGCCCCCTACATAAAGATAAAGATTTTTGTGAGTATTGAAAGTAGACCGGGTGAGTGCAGCCATGCATACACAATAGCCAGAGTGTTGTATTTTACAGGCGCGAAAACATTACATCTTTAGTTATAAGAAAAAAAAAACAACAAGAATATTTTCCGCAAAAAGCTCTATTTCCAGGCTAGTATAATTTCCTTTGTATTACGTGGGGAAAATATTAAATACAATAATTTATCTTTGTTTACTTATTATGGAAGTGGTAAAAACTTTGGTCGTTTAAAGCACCTTAAGGGTTTCGGAGGAACGGCTACAGTTAAGTGTTTTCCATTTAAAAAAATGTAAATCCCGTGTTTTTTTATAATTTAAATGTGTAAATGATTTTTTTAACGTTGAATCTAAGAAATGAGAAGAAATTTTTTCTCTTTTTAAGAAAATTTCCGATCTTTTATGCCGAACAGTAGAAAGGAATTACTTTTCCGGTTTAAAATAATATGCTCTCCACAAATATTGACCAATTTGCAACAAAAAAATTGAAACAAGGCTTATACGAGCTCTAAGAGATTTTTCCAGCCCAATTTTTTAATTAGGCTTTAGATTTTTTTATAAATCAACAATAAGGACGAAACAATGGTCATTTTTTCTATTTGACGTTCCCTATGCTCGTCAGTGGCATGAAAATTGATTACATCGCCTAAGTTTCATATAGTATGATTATTTAAAGATATTTCAATATTATATAATAATCAAAACAAAAGGTTTATAAAAAAAATGCTTGTTATAAGAACGTTCCTTACGATTTTCCACAATTTTACGTTTTGTTAAAGTTATGCTGCAAGAAATTTTTGTAACAAAATATAATGATGAAGAACTTTCTTCTTGAGATTGTTCTCGTGAAAATAGTGAACAAATTTATTATAAACAATTGCATTAATCAACCGTTATTTGACAGAATGCATTTTGTTTCTGTATCATTTTTTCAAATTAGGAACTTTATGCTAATTTTAAAAAACTGCATAATTTATTATTTAATATTATGATTTTGCTTAACATATTTAATCAACAAATGCCTTATTCGGGTATTTGTTGGAAAAAATTAGTTTTTTTTGTAATGCCAATTCTGTCCGTTTGGAACTTTATGACAATTTCAGCAAAATTATTAACTTATTGATACATTTTATGATTTGTTTAAACAAATTTAATAAAGAAATGCACCGCCAAAGCATTTGGGGAACGAAAAATTCGTTTTTTTGTATGAAAACTTTTTTAATTAGGAACTTCAAGATAATTTGAGAAAAAAATATAATTTATGAGCTATTTTTATGAAATTTTTAAAACAATTTTATTAAAACAATGGATTATTGGGGCATCTGTCAATGAAAATTTTTTTCCGATGTCAGTCTGTTTCATTTTAACTTTATGATAATTTAAGAAAAAATCATAATTAGTTGATAAATCCTATATTTAAAAAAAAATTAGTAAACAAATGAAAAACAAATAATTTTTCTGTCAAAAAAATTCCCGGATAATACACTTGTTTGTTACATTTGTTTAAAAAATTCTTGAAATTTATTAACTAATCATGAATGTTGCTGGATTTATTATGCCAGTCCTTTCAGTTGGGAACTTCATGACTATTTCAGAAATATTCATAATAATTTCAGACAAAAATTCATAATTTATTGATCAACTTTTTCACTTTTTACAACAAATTTAATAAACAAATGCCATCCTAAGGCATTATTTGTTTCCTATGTCAGTCTTTTTATTTGGAACTTCAGGATAATTTAAGAAAAATTGATAATTAGTTGATAAATTTTATATTTGATTAAAAACAAATTTAGTTAAAAAAAATGCATTATCTTGAGGCTGCAGCTTAATTAAATGAATGAAAGTAATAAGAAAGTTAAACAGAAAGGAGTGAGATTGCAAAAAGCTTTTTCTTCGACAAATATCTTAATTAATCATATGATTATTAAATTTTTTTAAAACATCAAAGAATTTATCAACTAAGTATGAGTGTCAATGAAATTATAATTAAGTTTCCAAATGAAAAGGCTGATATAAAAAAATAAAAGTACAATTTGATCCTCTGCAGATTCCTGGATAAAGCACTTGTTTTTTAAATTCATTAAAAAAATTCATAATATTTATCACCTAATCTGGAATGTTTTTGGATTTACTATGAAGATCCCAATTAAAAAGTCTGATATCGACAAAAATAAAAATAAATTTTCGTCGCCAAATGCCCCAATAATGCATTTGTTTATTAAAATAGTTTTTAAAAAATCAAATCGATTCATAAATTATGCCTTTTTTCTTTAATTATCATGAATTTCCTAATTTAAAAAGTATCCACCGAAAAAAAACATTTTTCTTTCGAAAAATGCCTTATTTATGCATTTTTTTATTGAATTTGTTTTAAAAAGTGATAAATTTATCAAGTAGTTTTGCATGTTGCTGAAATTGTTATGAATTTCAGAATTGACAGGACTGGCTTTGACAAAAAATAATTTTTCTGCCGACAAATGCCCGAATAATTCCTTTTTTATTAAATAAGTTTCTAAAAATCATGAATTTTCAAAAATTATCAAATAGTTCCTAATTAAAAAAATTAAATCGGACAAAATTACGTTTTCGGTCGGTAACTGGCTGATTAATGCAATTGTTTATTAAACTTTTTTATAATATTAACAATAATAATCCCAAGATGAAATTTCTTCATTATTATATTGTTTTTATTCAAATTTCTTGCAATATAATTTAACAAACGTAAAATTACGGGACATCTTAAAAAATATTCTTTCCTACAAATAATTCGTATAAAATTTTTGTTGTTCTTTATTATATAATGTTTAAATATCCCTAAATAATCGTATTATATGGAACTTAGGACATTCAAAAAGTTCATTTTATTAATGAGCACCGGGAAAGTCATATGTAAAAGATTGCCATTTTTTTCGTCACATTTGTTTATTTATAAAAGAATTGAAAGCCTATTTTAAAAATCAGGCTCGCCAACTCTCTTAGAAATCTTGTCAGTTTTTTTCCAAAGTTTTTTGCCTTAGGAATTGTAACAGAAGCATTATTCATAAAAACCATAAAAAGTTATTAAGTAACAAATAAATAATATAAAAAAAAATCCGCCCGCTTCGCGGGCACATTCTCATAGCGTACTGCGCACGCGGCTCGCAAGTTTGAGCGCGCCTAGGGCGCGCGACTGTTGGTTCTCGCGCTTCGCGCTCGATAATATGTGTATCTGGCGCTTCGCGCTCGATAATGTATTTACCTCGCACGACGCGCTCGGTCCTAGTCTTTCCGCCACATATGTGCACAGACCATTCAAAAGAAAATGTCAAAGCATCGACACCTAGAATTTGGTGATTGTGAATTCTCTTTTGTTAAAACTCCTTCGGCCTTAACGAATACATTCTCATCACGTAGTCGGAAATCTCCAGAGTGGTAAAGTTACAAGAAATTTAATTCACCGCGTAGCCAAAACAAATGATTCCTCCTAAAATCCGCCACTCCCCTTATTTTTCTTTTCTGTAATGAAAAAACCACTTCATACATTTCACGTTCAGTTTTGAATTGTTTGTAATTTTCGTAATCGAAAAGACTTATCATAAGTTCGATAAATTTAAAGATGGATTTGGTTAGCTATACCCATTTGGTTTTATTGAATTTTAATTAGAAGGAAATTCACTTTAAAGGAATGTGAAGACACCTTTCGAGCAGCCGAATGTCAAAATGGAGAGGATACTAAAGCTTTTGATGCAAAAAAATGGCGGCAGCAAAAAACTAACGGAGAATTTGTATAGGGTGCCGGAAAGGTTTCCAGTGAGCAGAATGGAGCAATTTCGGGTGTTTGAAACAGACAAAGAGAAACTGTCGCTAATTTAATTTCAGGAATTTTAATGACCCGGTATATATATCCTGTCCTTTCTACTTCTCTTACTTGTCAAAATTGTACGATGGATGAATAACAGATAGAAAGTATAAGGGGTTTCTACCCAAAGCTACTGAGTCCTAAAAAATATAGAATTTCATACTATAGTAGTTGCGGAAAAAGATGATGTATTTTTAAGACGGTGTTCATACTTATAGAAGTTCTTAATCAGATTTTCATAGATGTTAAAGAAAGGCTTCACTTTTTTACAAATATGTGTCTTAAAAAAGGTAAACGTTTATACTAATAGACATGGAAAAAGATCATTTATGTTCAATACTGTGTTCATACTTTCACGAATTTTATCTTACATTATTTTGATAACAATTTGTAAAGACTGAAGAAGACTATTTGTAATTTCAAATAAACATTTTATTAAAAAATATATTCTTTTTGATTTGATTATTTATAATAATTAATTTTTATATTGATTTTATTGAGCTATCAATGCTTGCGTGCAATAGGCACGCACGTCGTGCTAGCTAAATGTACATCTATTGAGCGCACATCCGTCTGCTCTGGTGCATGCACGTCAGTTAACGGGTGGAGGTGCTGGTTTGAATCAGTTAAAAAATTTCAAAAATAGATCCATACTAACAAATAAAAATACCCCCTCCTTTTCCAAACTCAAAATAAAAAAATAAAAAAATTGCACCACAATTTTGCGCTTATTTTAAGCTCTCGAATGCATTGAGGAATATGAAAAATTTGGGCTCAAACTAAACCAATACAAAACAATTTTCAGACTTTTTCTTGATTTCTAAATGTTTCCTGCCCTACAGCCTGGAAACCAGTAAAATTTCTCGCTTGAATATAAGAAATATTTCAATGTATGTTTCGATGAATTTCATGTTCCTCTTTAACTTATGCAGTTTGATCCCAAATGGATAAGATTTGTCTAAATAATTCTTGTTTTTCCCTTTTAGAGCAATTACTTGTAAATAATTCTAATATATTAAGATTACCTGATACTGACAAATAGTTGTTTACAAACTTACTAAACGATTTATTATTTTTTACCTATTTTTTTATTTTGTAAGCAGTTTATTTTTGAAAATGTTTTTTAACTTGTCTTAATGATTACCTCGCTCTAATTAAAAAGTTAACAAAAAGTGGAAAAATTCAGAAAAAACACAAATATCTAGCAGTACTATATTATAAGATAGTTGTAAGCAATAATCAATTATTTAAACAATTATTCTTGCAAAATAGAAATTAATTACTGCCTCACTCTAATAGAAAAATGGTCCAAAATGTAAACATTTTGACAAAAATCTGCAATTTTCTTGCATTATTAAATACAACACTGTTATAAATAATATTAAATGGTTAAAATAATTATTTATTTTTAACTTAATTAATTATTTCCTCGTCCTAACTATATAGTTTAGAACAAGTTAAAGAATTTGAAAAAAACACGACTTTTTTAACGGTATTCTGAAAGAAACTTGCTCTAAACAATACTAATATTACTAATAATACTAATACTAATACTAATAATTTATGTATAAAAAATAATTTTGTAGACAAAAACCGCAAAAAAATGATAACGAGCGCCGAAAACTCACGAAATCTTATTTTTCACTTCTATTCGTATCCTATGCTACTTTTCGTTAAATAATTACAACATGTTGATACATTTTTTCCAATCTATAATAAATCTCTAATTGTTTAAACAAATTTCATTTTCTGCAGCCATTTTTTTCGATAATTTTAAAAAATAATTTTATGTTCGGTATTTTATATTATTGATGCACATTTTTCAATAGAAAACTGCTCGAACAAATAAAAATGGTTTAAACAATAAAATGGTTTTAACCGAATTTTCTACTCACAGAAAGCATTTAATATTATATTTAATTCGGGAAATACAATTTTTAAATATATTTTTGGAAAAATAATTCTTGAAACAATTAAAAAATGTTTAGTATTTCTTTTCTCTACACTACAAATTTAGAAAAATAATTATATGTGTTCTATTTTATTTCATTTTTTTAAAGTTACCGAAAAAAATCTGCTTTAGCAAATTAAAATTGTTTAAACAAATAGAGATTTGTTAAAAATTACCAAAATAATAATGAATTCCATAAATAATTAATAATTGTTTACATAAGTTAACTTTATTTAAACAATTTAACATTGTTTAGAAAGTTATGAGAAATATTAAAGTTGATTATTAAAAATTATTTGTGTGTAAAGGATGACCGAAATTTCTATAAATTAACAATAATACAATACAATAATACTTCAATGGCTAAACAGCTGGGCATATTTCAATTTTTCGAAAATCCAAAATTGAAAACAATGTTTGGACCGCCCTAATAATACATGAACATTTTTGCCCATTTTTTCATTTGTGAAATTTCGACTTCCTCTAGTGCCTATTGAAACTAAAAATTTTTTTAACAAAAAAATGCAATTATTTTCTTGCTGTTTGAAATCAAATTCGGGTCAAAGTGTCCCTTCAGCATGAAAACAATGATTTCAATGTATTTCTAGACCCCCCTACTCCGTCGCTTTTTTTTACCGTCGGATTGTTTTCCATCCAAAATTTTAGAGGTGAATTTTCTGATTTTTTTCAACGTATGAAGATTCAGGTGAAATAGATTAAATTTACAAATCCTTCCCTTGATAATAAGAACTACTTTTCGTAGACGTGTTTTCCACTAGAGATAAATAAACGTCATCCTCGTTTTAAAGGTTTCTGTGTCAAAAAAACTCAGTATATAAATATCCGCCATCAGAATTTCGATTTTAGTACCAAAAAAACGACTACAATTTTTCGAATATTTTTGTGAATGACCACGATGAAGGTCTTAATCCTTGCTTTAATGGCACTTCCCGTATGTAAGTATATATGAAGAAAGTAACGTAAATAAACAAATAATTTGTTATATCGAAGAAAATATTTTTTCAAATCTCTGGTAAGAAAAGCTGATTCTATAAATTTATAAGCGATCATAAAATGATAGCCTTCTTATCCACTAGTTTTTGTTTACTTAAAATATTTCTTCACCTTCTCCATCCATAGCACGAATTCTTTTAACTTTTGACTTGAAATTTTAAGGATTGGAATAAAATGATATTGATTAGCATTTTGAATGAAAATATTCCCAATAATTGAAAAAACAATCTGGTTTTAAACTACAATAAATTCGAGATTTTTGAAATATTGTGTTACATTGATAAATATTTTTCAAGTTTTTAAAAATAATTTGTTTTTCATATAAATGTAATTTTCGTAAGATTTTTCAGAAATTGAAGAAGATTACCAAAAATTATTGGTTTTTCTAATTAAAATTGTTTTAAAAAAGTTGATTTTTAATGGGCTCCGTAGCCTACTTTCCCGAATTTCAGTAAATTTCTTTTGAAATAAATTTTGTTAAATAAATATCATTTGATGTTTTCACGAGAATCGTAAGAAATATTTTTTATTGTTTTAAAATTTTCAAAATCATTGAAAATCCTCCGTATTTTCTCCTAATCTTCAAAAATTACAACTTTTTTTTAATTGCTCGAAATCTTGTTAAGATTTAATTGATTTTCAAGTCCCTTCAAATCAATTTAAAAGATCAATTTAAAACTTTTTTTATATTGTTGGTTCAGAATTCATTTTTTTGCTAAAAAATTAATTAATTTGTTAAAAAGTCGTATTTTGCTATAGGAAATTCATCCTTTTGAATTTAAACTTCATCTTTTGGTTGAACACTAATTCTTTTTCATTTAGGATTATAATTTTTCTTGAGAATTTATATTTTTCGATAAAAATTATTTTATTTCCTTTTTCATCAAAAATTCGGCACTAAATTTCTTTTTGCTAAAAATTCAACTGTTTCGTTGAAAAATTGTAGTGTTTAATTGTAACATCTTTCGGCTGAAAAGTCTACTAAAATATTTTGTGTTTTGAATTCATCCCTTTTACTTGATGATTTAATTATTTGGTTGAAAATTCAACTATTTTGTTTAAAAAATCATATTTTTTGGTCGAAAATTGAACTATTTTGTTGAAAATTTGACTGTTTTATTAAAAATTATAGCTATCCACAAATTTGGTACAAAATGTCAATTTTTGAAAGGTTTTGAATAAAATTTTGAAGTACTTATAAAGATTTTTAAAAGTTTCAAAATAATATATATAAAAAAATGTCTTGAGTTTCCTGCGAATATTTAAAGTGATTATCTATTTTCAAAAATTAATTGGAAGAGAATATTTTTAAATAGCTTTAAATAGCTTCTTGAGAAAATTCAAGATTTTTGGAAATTTCAGATATATCAAATCAAAATTTGACCAAAAAAGTTCACCTTCAGTGAAATAGTTGATTTTCTAAATAAAAAAATATGCATTTTCAAAGAAAAATGTAACATTTGATATTTTAACCAAAAAAAAAATGTTTATCAAATAATAGTTGAATTGGTCACAAAAAGACAAATTTTCAAAAAGAAATGGTGAATCTTCCACCAAAAAGAATTGAATTTTCAACAAAGAAAAATTAAGCTTTGTCCAGAAAAATCAAATTTCTGATCAAAAAGTTGCATTTTTAACAAACAATATTAGTTTTGGACTAAACATATGAATTTTAGAATTAATGAATTTTGAGCAAAACAGTGTAACTATGAACGAAATAATTGAAATTTGAAACATAAAAGATGGATTCTCAACAAAAAATATAATATTTGATAACTAAAATGAAAAATATTTTCATGTTAAAAATAAAATTCATAAAAAAAGACGAATTTTCATCCAAACTTTGCCATGCATTTTGAGAAAGTTCCAACAGATTTTTGAAGATTTCAGAAATATCGAAAAATAACTAGCAAATTTCGAGGATGTTTTTTTATTATACATGCGTTAAAAAATGTTTACACAATATTTTAAGCACCTTCAAAGTTTCATAACATTGTTTTGAAATTTTCCTGATTCCTTTTTAACAATTTTGGAAATCTTTTGTAATGTTCTTTACTATTTTAAAATATTTTGTTCAAATTAATTTTTGAAAATAAATATTAACTTTAAATATTCTCAGGGATCTAAAGACATTTAGTATATATCTATATATACATTATATTGAAACTTTGAAAAATCTTTTAAAAAACTTTAAAATTTTGTTCCGAAATTTTCAAAAATTGGAATTTGGTATAAAATTTGTCGGTTCCTGTAATTCTTTGGTAACAAATACCGACCATTTTTTTGTAATTTACTATATATAAATTGTGTAAACTATGTTTTTAGTTTTTGTGCATAATTTGATTTTTTTAATCTTCGCGAATATGTCGAAAAGTTTAGAAATAGTGTTGAAAACGTTATGAACGGAATGCTGTTGCCTTTATTATTAAATAGTTATTGACAATTTATAAGTTTTTCCTTTAAAAAGAAACATTTAGAATTAAAATTCATGACTCGGAAACTGTGATTTAGAAAATTTTTTTAAATTCGAAATAAAAAAATTAAAATAGCCAATCAAAGCCATATTTGCACAGTACACATTATTCGTAGATATGAAGTTTCTTTAACCTATGAGACGAAACGTAAATTGGCAACGAAAAAATAATATTAATAGCTAATCCAATTTAAAAAAATTAAAAACGAAAAAAAAAATTAAAAACAAAAAAAAACTAGCCGAATTTTTGACGAAAAAGGAAGAAAAAAAGTTTTAACCAAAAAGATAAATGCGCAAGAAAAATTATAATCTTAAATGAAAACGAATTATTTTTTTACTAAAAGATGAAGTTTTAATTCAAAAGGACAAATTTTCTACAGAAAAATACATTTTTTAACAAAACAGTTGAATTTTCGATCAAAAAATATTATATTTTAACAAAATGATGTAATCTTTTAATTAATCAATGCATTACCAACCAAAAATACAACAATAGACTTTTTAATTAAAAGGAATTAATTTTCAACCAAAAAAATTACTTTTCTACTTAAAGACGAATTTTCAAACCAAACGAAAGTTGAATTATCGTCCAAAAAATACGACTTTTTAACAAAATAGTAGAATTGTTAACAAATTAATTAATTTTTTAGCCAAAAGAAATGAATTCTGAATCAGAAATATAAAAAGTAGGTTTTTAAAATTTAAAAAGATGAATTTTCAATAAAACAGAAAGAAGAAGAGTTTTTGTAGAAAATATATAAATTTTTAGCCAAAATAAATTAATTTTGAATCCACAACATAAAAAGGTAGACTTTTCAATATAAAGGAATGAACTTTTAACCAAAGGATTAATTATTCACTCAAAAGAACAAATTTTCTTTTAAAAAAGACGATTCTTTAATAAAAGAATTTGAAGGGAAATAAGTAAAAGGAAAAGGTAAGAAGAAAATGAGACCCGCAGAGGATGAAATGGGAAAGAAAAAGGGGAAATTGAGAAAAGGGGAAAAGAGAAAATTAAAAGGAGAATGGGAAGAATAGGGAAAAGAACCAGGGTAAAAGGAACGGGGAAATAGAGAAAGGTAAAAGGAGAAAAATGGAAAGGGGAGAAGAAAAAAGGCATGGGGAAATGGCAAAAAGAGAAAAAGGTTAAAGGGAACGGGGAAAGGATGAAAATAAAAAGGCTAAAATGTGTACGGGAAAGCGAAACATTAAAAAGGAATGGGGGAAGCAAAAAGGGAAGGTAAAAATGTTAAACCGGGAAGGATGATAAGGGGAAGCGGAAATCAGAAAGGAAAAGGCGGAAATCGGAAAAAGGAGAAATAAAAGGCAGATAGACAAAATAGAATACAGGGTAAAGGAAACAAGAAAATAAAGATAGGGAAAATGATGGTAAGGGAAAGGAGAAACGGTAAAGTTGAAAGGGTAAAAGGGAAGGGGAAAGGGTGAAAAATGAAAAAGAGAAAGGAAAACGGAAAAGGTGATTGGGAAATGGGAAATGAAAATGAAAGGTGGAAGTGAGAAAGGGGAAGGGAAAAGGTTAAAAGGTAGGGGGGAATGAGGAAAAGGAAAGGAAAACGGAAATGGTTTTTTCGTCGAATCTTCAACTGTTTTATTAAATAATCGTCTTTTTTAAAAGAAAATTAGTTCTTTTGAATGAACAATAATAATCCTTTGGTTAAAATTTCATCCCTTTAAATTGAAAGCTTATTTTTATTTTTGAATTGAAAATTCAACAGGTTGGTTAAAAATTCAAATATTTATTTTTTGAAAATTTCATCTTTTCTGGTTGAAAATTCAGCTGTTTGGTTGAAAAACCGTATTTTTTGGTACAAAATTCATCTTTTGGCAGAAAGTTACTTCTTTTTGTCTGAAAAACTACTTTTGTGAGGTTGAGTCAGAATTAATTTTTTGGATAAATATTTAATTAATTAGTTGAAAATGCTAATGTTTTGTTCAAAAGTCGTCCCTTTTTTGGACGAAACTTCCACTAGGCTTGGTAGAAAGGTAACATTTTTTGGTTGCAAATTAATTCTTTTTAATTGAAAAGGGTCCTATTATGCTTTTGCTTCATAATTCTTCTGTTTGGTTTAAAATTAAATTATTTGTTTGAAAATTTCATCTTTCTTGGTCGAGAATTCAAATACTTTGTGGAAAAATCTCATTTTTTCATATAAAATTCAACGCTAATTCTTTATGTTTTTATGGAAAATTTAGGATTTTTTTTTAATTTGAAAAGCCTACTTTTTTATACTGTTGGTTCAGAATTTCTTTTGGCTAAAAAATTAATTAATTTGTTAAATATTCTAGTTGTTTGTTAAAAAGTCGTATTTTTTGGACAAAAGTTCAACTTTCGTTTGGTTGAAAAATTCTCCTTTAGGTAGAAGAGCAATATTTTTTGGTTGAAAATTAATTCCTTTTGATTAAAAAGTCTAGTGTTATATTTATGGTTGATAATTTATTTGATAAGTTAAAATTTTACATTAGTTTGTTAAAATATAATATTTTTTGGGTCAAAAATTCAACTGTTTTGTTAAAAAATCGTATTTTTCTGTAAAAAATTCGTCCTTTTGAATTAAAACTTTGAATTAAAACTTTTGGTTGAAAACTAATTCTTTTTCATTTCAAATTATAATTTTTGTTGAGAATTTATTTTTTTTGGTTAAACATTATTTTATTTCCTTTTTCGGCAAAAATGCGGCTAGTTTTTTGAACACTTCATCTTTTAGATATAAATTTTATTTGTTTTATTTGAAACTTCCATATTTTGATAGAAAATATATCTTTTTTAATTTTTAATTTTTTTAATTGAAGTATCTATTAATATTATTTTTTCGTTGCGAATTAAATTTTTCTCTCATTGTTTAAAAAAAGTTCATATGTAAAACACATTTTCCGAGTTATGAATCTTAATTCTAAATTTTTATTTTCAAAGGAAAAACATTTATATTGTGAGTTAGTCTTTAATAAAAAAATGAATAATTTAAATTAATAAATTAATTTAAAATAATTAATAAATTTATGTTAAAAAATTAATAAAAATTAAATTATAGACGAAAACTAAAAATATAGTTTATACAATTTATATACAGTAGATTACAAAAACAAAAATGGTCTGTACTATTTTTCAAAAAATTACAAGTACCGACAAATTTTATACAAAATGTCAATTTTTGAAAATTTTCAAGTATTTTTAAAGATTTTTCTAAATTTGAAAATAATATATATATAAAAATATGTCTTGAGATACATGGAAATATTTAAAGTGATTATTTATTTTCAAAAATTAATTTGAAGGGAATATTTTTAAATAGTAAAGAACATTACAAAAAATATTTCCAAAATTTTTAAAGAAGAATCAGAAAGGTTTCAAAAAAATGTTATTAAACTTTGAAGACGCTTAAAATATTATTTAAATTTGAAAGATTTCCAAACGTGTAAAAAATCTTCTTAAATTTTTTCCAGTCATCAAGAGTTCTTAAATACTGGTAAACTCCGCAAATTTTTAAAAACATTTTTTGAAATCCTGTATAATAAAAAAGAAATCTTCGAAATTTGCTAGATATTTCTTCGATATTTCTGAAATCTTCGAAAACCTGTTGGAATTTTCTCAAAAAGTATAGCAAAGTTTGGTTGAAAATTCGTCTTTTTTGATTAATTTAAATTTTAACTTCAAAATATTTTTCATTTTAGTTATCAAATATTATATTTTTTGTTGAGAGTCCATCTTTTATGGTTGAAAATTCAATTACTTCGTTCCGAGTTAAAATGTTTTGTTCAAAATTCATTAATTCTAAAATTCGTATTTTTAGTCAAAAACTAATATTTTTGTTAGAAATGCAACTGTTTGGTTAGAAATTTGTTTCTTTCTGGATTTTCTTTGTTGAAAATTCAATTCTTTTTGGTTGAAGATTCACCATTTCTTTTTGAAATTTTTTTTTTTCTGACCAATTCAACTATTATTTAATACAACATTTTTTTTATTAAAATATCAAATGTTACATTTTTCTTTGAAAATGTATATTTTTTATTTAGAAAATCAACTATTTCACTGAAGGTGAACTTTTTTGGTCAAGTTTTGTTGGAATTTTCTCAACAAGTATAGCGAAAATTCGGTTGAAAATTCGTCTTTTTTTTTACCAATTCAACTGTTTTTTGAAAACAAAATATATTTTTTGATTAAAAAATCAAATTTTACATTTTTCTTTGAATATGTAAGGTAAATGCACCTATTCGCGTCCGTGCACCTATTAGCGTCCAAACCTGATGAGTAATAGTAAATTGAATGAATTTTTATACTTATCGTTTCATCAGAAGTATTTATTTTATTCTATTAACAATACTCTATATGTGCGTCCATTCAAATGTGTTTTTTATCGAAATTTAAGAATATAATACGAATTTCATTTTTCATATCTCCCGCTATGAGTGGCCATTTGCGTTCACTCTTGCGCAGAAAGCAAATTCTTAATGAAGCGTACTCCGAAAGTGTCAGTTTTGTCGTTTTTGCGGATTTGCAGAGACATTTTTCAGTTAAGTGAAGTGTTATGTGCAATTTCGATGAACAAGCTATTAAAAAATTT
>JAWWLR010210741.1:0-13980 GCA_035041075.1 Acraspis erinacei | reverse complement strand
TCAGGGATCGAACCCCGGACCTCTGAGGTGAAGTCCGAGCGTCTAACCAACTGAGCCACCGAGGCTCTTTTATTATTTATATTTATATATTTATTATATATATATTATAATTAATATATATATATAATATATTTATATTTATTATTATTATTATTATTCTGAGTTGAGACTATAACAGCCTCTGATGCTTGGGTGATCTCGTTGAGTCCCCTTATGAGCCTTAAGTGTGACTCCAAAGCCCTTTCCATAGGGAAAGTCTCGCAGCCACGCGGTTGGCTGGTATTTCAGACGCACTGATGCAGCAACTGCCTGTGATTATCACACGTTTTTCGGCAATCACAGGGCAGTAAAAAAAGGTACGAGTAGAAGTCTTATTATCCTTTCCGCACAGAGTATAGAGGAAACTTTTTGCAAATGCTATCTTTTTTCTGTGATACAGAAGGTATCCGTGTCCTATGCAAATTTATGTAAGGACTTTGACATCTTTCCTCCCGCGCTTGACTAATTCCTTCACTTGGTGAAATTTTAGCTTTCAGCCCATGAGTCTTCTAGCCTGTCTGCAGTCAGAGACCAAACCCAAGTCATTCTCATGTTCCTCGGGCCGTCAACTGTTAATCTCTTCAGTGAATAACCTACTGAAAATTCCTACAACTGGTTCAGGTCCAGTAACTTTTTCTTTTGCTGCTAGTTTTGCTAGCCTGTCCGATATCTCACTGCCCTTGCTGCCGCTGTGTCCGGGGATTTAAAGCAGAGAGACTTGGTTGTCTGTCATTAGATTGTTCAGTGCCTCAAATTATTCCCAAACTAGTAGCTATGAGGTCGTTGTTCTATTCCTTTGTCTTACAGGCGCACCGGGGCATGGGCTTAATCTCAGATTGGAGAACTGTGGCGTAGGATCCCATCGCGGATGTGAAGACCATTCGATCCCTTCTACGACATGCACCGGCTCCTGCGTTATCCTTGTTCCTGGAGCCATCTGTAAACTATATGTAAGCATGAGTGGGCAGGTGCGCCTCACCGTTAAGCGATTCCTCTATCGTGGATAGGCTAACTTGATACTTCTTGTCGAAGATGTAGCGACGAGTGGACATTTATTGCCTAAGCATGCTCAGTGCCGGCCTCCTCGCGATGTCGATTGTTATCCGCATTACTCTCAAGATACCTCTATCCTTATTTACGGGAAAAAATTCTTAACAGCGAACATTCTAGGGAAATATTGAAGGGTATGTCCGAAGTTTAAATACAATTTTTGATACTCGAGGTGTCTGCGGAAGGAACGCGCTACCTGCAATTCATGGTTTAGTTTGTTTTTAGTACCTAAGTTTTTAAATATGAAATTTTTTAGATATGAAATTTTCAATCCAATCATCGCCGAATAAAGTTAAAGGTGACTTAGGTCGATAACAAATAGTAAATAATTGTGTTGTTATTATTAAGCGATATTTCATTTTAAATGTATATCTTGGGACATGTACATGACAAGAAACTTTGCATACCTTTCTAATGATAATTTCTAAAAGATTCATCTATAATTTTAAACTATTACTAAAATGTTCTTTCGTAAAGGCAATTTTCTGAAATAGTTTTAGAAAAAAATGTATTATTTAAAGTAAAGGGTGAAAATGAATAAAACTTTTTTTTTAATTGAATAAATCACACAAAATTCGTTGACAATAATGGTTTTTTGTTTATTTTGGTAGCGTGTGAAATGCAATTTAATCTTTGAAATTTAATTTCTAAAAAATATCCAACGGAACAAGTCATACGGCCTTCAAAACCATCGATTTACTGATGACTATGTTCGATAGACGTATCATATCGAAAAAGGGTAATACCGATTCGCCAACTCACTCTTGCGACTTGGAGCCATGGAACTTTTCTATTCAGCTACGCTTAGTCTGGCGTATAGGCCGATAAGTTACGAACAACTGATGAGCTAGAGGCCAATATTGAACGCGTTACTCGTGAAATTTCTGCAGTCATTCTCAAAAAAGTGACCAAAAATTGGGCCGACGGAATGAGATTTGTTTAACGTATTCACGGTGGACATTAGTCGGAAATCATTTTCTAGGATTAAATTGCATACCATACGCTACAAAAATAAACAAACAACAATTGTTGTCAACCCATTTTTATGTTCTTTATTTCAGTTTGAAAAAAGAAACGTTGAAAAAACACCCGTTGTATTTTTTTTCATTTTCAAGTAATGACTTGTGAATTTTTGTTATGTTGGTGGACACGTAGTATGTTTCCATGTTAAAATATTGTCTTCAAAGGAACTTTGAATGAAACATACGTGCAAATGATTCATTTTTTCTTTTTGAAGCAGACACCGGTAAATACGAAGAAGCTCCTTTATTTACTTTTTAGGCTTTCATTTTGAACGTTTTGAAGGCAGGACTTACAACCCATTCGAAAAATTTCTTCTAAGAGTCAAACATCTTCACCTGGCAGTTTTCAAAAAATACAAAACGCTTTTTGAAATTTGAAAAAAATATATAGATGTATAAGTTATTTATATATCTGGGATAATTCACATTTTGTCTTGTTCTTTAAGAATTATTTTTTCGAAGGAATGAAACATTTGTCGCAGATAGAAATGCGTATAATATTGTCCTATAAAAAAGTAGCTATGAAAAATAAGAAAGGATTTTCTGAGGTGTCGGGGACTTCATTATGGAATGCCCTAACCTTGAATTACTGTTAGACATTAGTTTTATGTAAAACTTAACTCTGTCGGTTTGCTCCAAATCTTCACGTTTTGAGAGGCGGTAAGTTTTGAAAAACTGTTGACATAGGATTATTTAATATAATAGAAATAAATAAATATTTGAATAATAAATTATAAAATTAAATTAATTAATTAATTACATTAAATTTTGACAAAAAATTTCGTAAAATCAAATATTTAAAGGCCTAAGTCAAAATAGTCTTGGTAAAAATATTATAAAATATATAAATTCTTATCAATTTATTGAAAAATTTACTCTCGTCGAAGCATGAAAAACGCAAAATAAATTTCTTTTATAAAACAATCCATTTTTCAGTAAAGCCATACCATTATTTAATAAAACTTACAGCTTTCGTAAAAGCTTTCGTAAAAGCTTTCGTACAAAAATTTTTAAAATCCATTTTCCAGAAAAACTGTGCGAAATAGGACAAAAAATTTTGAAGATGAAAGAAATATTTATCTCTGCAAGATTTACAAAATTTAATTTAAAAAATTTCTTCATTATACAGTGTGGGTTATTTTAATCTATCCAGTCCAAAATCTCCGGAAATAAGCCGTATACAAAAAAAATTCTTCAGACAAAAATTGCTCATGACAATGGAAACCCCCATTTTTGACATTAGATTCTGAAAGAGCGGGACATTTTACGTCCGAAATGATAGTTAGTCAATTTTCACGAGGTCAAATAAAGGTTCAATCGAGGTCAAATTTAAAAAATCATGCAGAATATGATTTGAGGCCAACTTGGAAAGTCATTCGAAGGTCAACCTTAAAGTTTGATGGTTTCTAGCTTGTGATATTCTGGGTTTGGTTTCGGATATATTAGTTGAAGAAAACAAACAGTTTGACCTTCGAATGAAATTCCAAGTTGACCTCAAGCTCAACGTAATCAAGGTCTCTCGTCTCAAATCCACCCTAGCTTTATTTTTCCCAAACGCGTTAAAAGAATAACATAAAAAAATAATGTTCTACATGGTTTTGAAAATTTCACCTTGACTTAACCTTTATTTGACCTCGTGAAAAATGACTATAACTATCATTTCGGACGTAAAATTTCCCGCCCTTTGAGAATCAAGTATCAAAAATAGGGGTTCCCGTTTAAGAAAATCAATGTGACCTTCAAATAACCTTGAAAATTGATCGCAAGGTCTAAAACTATTTTGCACCCATTGTCCTGGGCAACTTTTGCCTGAACAATTTTTTTTTACACCGCTTATTTCCGGAGATTTAGGGGTGTATAGATTAAAATGGCCTACCGTGTATATAGTTCTCTTATTTAATAAATTTAAGGCTAGAATTTAATTGAATAATATGATTATTAACTACCACACTTGGCAGTTTGAAAAATATGAAAAAATAACGTATACAAAATTTATCGCAGGATCAACGAGTTGAGCATCAAATTATGAAATTATTTAAAAAATATTAAGCATGTTAATAATTTTTTGTTTAAAACACGTACCTTTTTCTCGCGCTCCACAGTTTAATTTAGAGACGTTCTTAAGGCACTGTGTCCGGACAACCCCTGAAAATGTAGAACAGCAGCTTTTTTCAATTTAATGCTAGAGATGCGCTTTTTAAAAGATGTTTAGAAGTCAAGTTTTATATTCGATGATTAAAAAAATATGAGCGAATTCAATATTGAATATTTTAGCAATGATATTATACTATTCTTATTAAAGTGAAAAATATAAGAAGTTCATGATTTAGAAAGCGTCAAAATATCGTACTCTTTATCTAATGATTTTCAGAATCATGGCTGTTTTTCATGATGCTTATACTTTGAGGCCAGTTATATAAGAATGATAACGTTTTTATTTGACAGGGCGAATCAATAATAATCTTCACATTGATCGAAATTAAGAAGAAGAAAATATTGTGGATCTTGTTAATTGGTTTACAACTGGATATAGGATACGATACTTTCAGGCTATTCTAATGTATTAACTGATAAAGATCTAGATCTAGCTGGAACATTAAACAAATAATATTCTTATAGTTACCGAAATATTTGAGGAAGACAGCGAACGATATGAATAAGAGCCATCAAGAAGCTTCATTTTCTCAAAATGTAGAGAAAAAACTGAATGAAAAAAATATCGAGAAGAGAAACAGCTGAATAACCTGACATTGAATTTAAATTTATATCCAGTATATTTACTATTTGAAAAATGCTTCGAAGATGCGAAATCCATATTTCAGATGTACTTTCATATCGCAACCCCTTTTTTTCTCGATTTGACGGCTTCCAAATTGCGTAATTTACTGTAAATTTAAAATAGTTCGAAATGCTAAAAGTAACTCGATTTATATTATAGCATATTGAATTTTTAACGTTTTTAATTATGTTTCATTATTCCATTTACTTATCACATAATTTGAGAGTTCGAAAATTTTGTGTTGGCTCAATTTTATTTCAAGTTATGTGGACAGTAAGAAAGGAACAAAAAACCTATGATTTAAAATTTATTTAGGATAATGTTGAACATTTCCTTTTTAACTTCGCCTTCAAACAGTCCAATTTTAGATTTATTTACTCTAATCTTGAGGTCCATGTTCATTATTCTTGTATTGAGTTTGTTCAAAATTCTTAACGAGTCTTCGACTACCTCTGCCATAAAAACCTTATTACCTGCAAAACAAGCGTTAATTTTTATTTCTCACTTTGTGCACTTTTTCACTAGCCAAAAAGTTATTTGAAACAACCAAAATAAACTACTAATCTGATTTTTTTCATAATGAGAACTTGGCAGCAAGCTGACATTTTATTTGAAAATATTTAATAGCGAAATTCTAAAATTTAAGTGATACGAGTCTCGTAATGCAAAATATATATATATGAACAAATTATTACTAAATCAAATTAATGACGATTGGAGATGGAGATTCGATATAAATGAACTTAAGCCCGGCGCATACGGTACTTTTTTTCTTACTGGATTTCCTTCTTGGATCCGTTTTGACCAGTAGCCACTCGCAAGCAGCAGAGCAAGCATGTACCCGAGCACAAGAGCACGAACCGTTTGAAGCGGAGCCTGCAGCACAGCCTGCTTAGCCTTACGCGCCTCTGCCTGCAGGGCACCCAGCAAAAAAAATCCAGCAAGCAAAAAAGCACCATGTGCGCCGGTCTTAAGAAAAACTCAAGCCATCCACTATTAAATCATTTTGTTAAAATAAAAAATAAATTATTGCCAAGCAACACTCACACCATTTTTATTTCCATATTATCTACAAGTTTGTTTAGTAATAAATATCTTATCATATATGGCTAATTATTTAATTTTTTTAACGAATGCCGTAGTGACCCGTACTGTTATTTCAGTACGAACAAATAATTATTTTTGGCGCGAACGTTATTAAAGACAGAACTTATGAAGGTGGCTATTGGTATTGAAATTTTGAAAAACGAATAGCCGAAACATTGCGATAAGAGTCGATACAGGAATGAATGAATTCACTTCGATGTGGAATATAAAGCCTTTAAGTCAATTAGACATGAATATTCTGTCCTAGTAATACGCAAACATGCCAAACTTCATTTTTGATATAATAACGCATACAAAAGATATCTAGACTATTAAAGATAATACAAAAAGCCAAAGAAACTTCATACTAATAAAGATTAATACTTTTAATGCTACTAATCAAACCAATAATCACGTAAACTTATAAACACCTCAAATATTGCAGCGCAAATAAATTCTGCGGATGTCGAGTTAAATTTTAGTAACGTAGTCGTAAAAAAAATGAAAAACCAATTATTCACTCCTTTAAAAAGGAATATGCAGGAAACCTTTATCATTCTATTTAGGGCCTGCTAAGTTAAGTAAAATGTACTGTGACCCTTGGTGGCAAAATTTGCTATTTCTGGCTCACTGGCACCACCGATACATTTTGAACCGTTTTTCGTGTCAGGAGGCGTGTGGTGTAGGGGGTGAGGGGCTTTTACAAAATTTGGAAAAGTGGCCAGACGACTGCGAACAGTAAATTCCCCCATGGGAGATTGTTCCAAATTTGAAGGCACCCCGTTTTCTTTTCCACTTTTTCTTTATTTCGGACTAACAGCAAACTTTTGCCGCTCGTTGTAAAATTTCTTTAACAAAAGATACTTAATTATATTTTACAGAAGGATCTCATCAACACTTCCGTCAAAGTTCATCATCAGTCCAAGGTAGTACTATTTCATATACACAGTATAGTTGCATGTAGTAGTACAGGCAGGAATCCATTTCTGTATTGCTTTAATTATTAGTCCGAAGCCATGACTACATTATAAGTTGTTTGAACTAAAAAGGAATGATATGTAAGAAAAAATTTTATTAAGTAGCGAAAGTTTTATGCTCATCTTTCTTGTTCACTTGTTGAGACCGTAAAATACTCCATTGCCAGAAGAAATATCCAATCGCATCAAAATAACTTTTCACAGATGAATTTAAACTTTGCACAACGCAAAATTATTTTACTACATTTAGAGGAAATTCCAACCAAAACGATTTAAATGGCGATGTTCTATAATGATTCATGAACTCAAGAAGTTTACGCTTTGAAAGACACGGGATAGTTACGCTTTGAATGCGAAAATAATGAAGGTATATTACCGTCGCTCTTCCGCACATACAAGGAAAGAATTATATTTGTTCAGGTAGAAATGCCATTAGGTGGCAACGTATTGCTGCGTGATGGAGGAAAGGGCAACAGTTTTCCACTAGCGGGACAGTATAGTGAAATTGATTATATGAATTGAAAATTGGCGGATTACAGGAATGTGAAAATTCCAGCCCCTCTATTTGGATTAAATGCGATATAAGATCTTTACAGCTACTTGATAGATGCGTCTGCAAAGACGCAGCAGCCCATCAGTGCTAAATGCATAGATAGATTGATGCCCTCTTCGAGAACTAGATTTACTATCTCATCTTGAAATATCAAGTAACAACGAACCACTTCACCTCTCATGGTGGGTATCTTTCAGGGCAAAACTATGAGTTCTATGCTTTTTTTGCAACCAAGTTGTGAGCCTATTTCTCGCTCTACGAAATTCTTCTGGACACCTCCTTGGCGGCACTAATCATCGCTGGAAAAAGGTCACTCGTGTATTTTATAAGGATGAACTAAGAATCTATGCTTCTGCGAAAATAAAACTGCAGAGTGGTTTAAATATCGTCAAAATGTACAAAGGAGAGATTGGTATGGACTTTGGATTGGAAAAGTATACCGAAATTCATCTTGAGAAAGGAAAGATGATTGGCATTGCTTTATACGTTAGCTCACCGCTCTCACAATTCTCAAATCCCTTGTTCTTGTGGCGAAGTCTATATTGGAGAAACCGGGAGAGCGTTGTGTCAACGTATAAACGAACATTAAAGTAAACTCAGGCTAAAACATTTCGTAACAGTGGGTAACATTTTATTTGACAAACCAACCGTCATTGCAAAAACACGCAATATTTTTTCAGTAAATCATAGAAAGGCAATCGAAACCGCAAGGCAACCTAATAACATCAATAGGGACAACGGTTATAATACCAATCTGATTTGGTTTACCTTTCTCCCGGATTTAAAAAAAAAGGACCAGTCTCCACGATGCCCCTCACCTCTGGAGTAGTAGAGAGTATACATAAGAACAGCATTATCTGATACCTAAGTTTCGTGTTACCCCTTAAGAAGTGAACTGCAATGTTCACGAAACTTCGACAAAATTCGAATTTTTTTACTAGATTGAAAGCCGAAGTATCTCTTTTATCAATAAGGCATATTGGGTTTTCATCATTTTTTTAAACAACAAATTTGTTTATTTGAGGGGCTGATCACTAATAAGAAATCTTAGATTGCTTCACGGGAAATTTTAGAGGTCTTCGAGGAACTCTCGGAAATCTGTCATCTCAAAGAAGTGAGGTGATGTGGAGCAGATTGAATCCGAAAGTGACCAACTTTAACCGAGTCCATAGATTTCCACACGTGAGTTTTGATCGTGAGGTGCAATGGAAACCAAGGAACTCCTAGAAATCTCAACGAAAACCTGGAAGTCAACAAGAATTTAGTACAGATTGCCGCATGCCCAGTTTTAAGATTTTCAGATTTCGTATTGAGTGGCACCTCGGTTGTATCTTTTTAAATTGTGAACTCTCTGAAATTCGTAAAGATTTCCAAATAAAAAGGTTCAATTTCCAGTGCTTCAATTTATATTACTCAAAGTTTCATTTTGATATCCATTTCCAACGTTTTTGAGGTTTTTGGTAGAATATACTTAAACGGCTTACACTTTTTATTATTTATTATTGAATTTTTAAAAATCACAAATCTTCATTTTCTTTTTGCAGAATGGTATCAAGAAAAACCTACTCAACCACATACTAGGGAGTTTTTATATCTGAAACGCAACGTTCTTGTGTGGGATGATCAGCATGGAATACCCAGCTTTATGATGTTAGAAAAACCCTATAGTGACATATCTTTATTCATTAACGGTGGATTCATAATGGAAAAATATCTGGAATTTAAAGAACGCGTAGGATATTTTATTGTGTACGCGATGAACCGAAAGTCCAGGAACGTCATTGTACGAATTGAGAATGCACCACAATTTAACCATCGTAAACCATGTAAGAATTTATTAAGCTAAAAAGAGGGTCAAATTTGGGTGAAATTTGGGTAGGGACAATATGATTGAAATTATTGAAATATTATGTTATTGAAATTAGCAAGAATGTATGCTGCAACCTTGGGTGAAACTTTAAATAAAATGTGGAATTGAAAAAAATTCATATTAGGGTCTTTAGAGACTCCCCGTAAGACAGAATTAGGAATCAGAACAATTTATTCACAATGAATTTAGAAAAAATTTCTCCATATAATCTCAATGACAATATATTTTCACGACTACTAGAAGCGACATCTTACTGGAATTTGTAGGGCTATCTGATATAATTATTATTATAACTTTTTAAAGCATTAAGAAGAAAAAAAACAATTAAAATGCCCTCAGGGGATATTCTTTAGTTAATCGTAAAAAAATATATACTTTCTCAACTACTCAAAGCAAAGTCTTAAGGTGCTTCAAACGGCTGTCAAATTCGCTAGGGGCAAACGAAATCTAAAGGTTTGAATTTCTTAACAAGAAATTTTAAACACATCATCTAAAGGTAATTAAACCGCTCGGTTCAGCTAGCTTCTTCCCGGAAATGTCTTTTTGTTGTTCTTTTTTTCAACTAAAAATGGAGTGTATTTTCTGACTCGAAAGTCGCGCGCGAGCTGTACACAAAAAAGGGACATTTTTGGAAGAAGCGAGCTGAACAGACCGGTTTAATTACATTTAGATTATGTGCTTAAAATATGGCATTCAGAAACTCAAGTGTTTAGATTTAGTTTGGCCCTAGCGAATTTGACAGCCGCGTGAAGCGCCTTAAGGGTATGTGATAGTTAGAAAATTATACAGTTTACGAGTGTTGCGTTCCGTCGGCTTTTTTCCTACATTAATATAAGTTTGGTTTAAAAAAAAATTTAGGAAATGATAGAGAAAATGCGAACGGACGTCCTCTGACTCTTTTTTGGCGGTAATTTCAAAAAATTTAATTTGGTTAAATTTGATTAATGTATGTGATACTTAGGAAATTGTATCGACTTTATGAGTGTTAGCTTATTTCGACTTTTTTCCTACAATAATAAATATTTCGTCTTCAAAATCTGAGGAATGGTAGCAAACATGCTATCGGGGACATCCGCGGACTCTTTTTTTGAGGGTTAATTTAAAAAATTTAATTTTGTTAAATTTGATGTGTTTGTATGTGGAGGTTATGTGTGTTACAAATCTCTCTCATAATTATTCTTGAGTGCTACCGACAGCATCATTACGACAGAGACCTTCATTATCGGAATGGTAGTAAGCTGAAAAACGATCCTAACCTCAAAATAGTCCACATGCATACAATTTTTTATTCAGCAAGATACATTTTTCTTGTTATTATGCTTTAAAAAAGTTCGGGTACGTCCGTTATAAAATTTTACAGCATCTCCGAATTCAGTTTTACAAAATTTTCATTTTTGTGGAAAAAAATCCAAGGGAACTGAAGCCCATTTACCACACGACGAATTATCACATGCCCTTAATAAGATAAATAAGTATATCATATTTAATTCCAGTTATAACCTAAAATAAAATTAAAAATTAAAAACTTTTCTTTAAAACGTTTCCGAAAGACTGTTTTCATTTTTTTCACAATATCTTCTAAAGTCATAAGGATAAAATATTTTGAATATTTTATTTACTTGCGTTGTTTTCAGGAATTGCTCAAATATATTTTCGTATTTTGAGTGTCAAGAGTAGTCTTTTGCAGACCTTTTTTATCTTTTGTAACTTGCAAACTAGTTACAATTTTGATCAAATCAGTGAGAGTTAGATTTTTTTGAAATCATTCAGTCATTTTGAAAAGTATTCAATTCTGTGTTTAAACTATCATTAATAATATTTGTATTATTTGTTGTTCGCATTATAATAAATTGTACAAAAGAATTTATTATTAGCAATGCGGCAGAAGATGTTCTTTTTTGCATAATAACAATTTTTTGGACTTTACCCCTCAACATAAATTATCAAAAATGATAGAATTAGTGTCATTTTTTTAAAAATAGTAGTAACATAGTTTCAACTATAAATAAAGGTGTTGCTAGATGTCATTCCGAGGCCGCAAGTTGTAATATGTCAGCGTTAAATTCAAAATTTCTGCATTTCGTGAGGTAATATCGGCCCCCCTGATTTTGACTAAATTGAGCCCTGTTTTTAACTCCAATAATTAAAACAAATAATTAAATAAAAATAATTTGAACCTAATTTAAAATAATTGGATGTAAGGGAAAGTGGCGTACCCTTTATTATGAATTTTTAGATCTGGTGTACTGTGCCCTTTTTAAAATCTTCAAATTCTTGAAAAGTGATGAAATTCCAATGAATTCTTAGGAATATTTGTTAAATCTTTTCCAAATCTTATTCATTCGTTTAGTATCACTAGAATATTTGAAATCTTTTGAAATTCTTATTCGGTGGAAATTTAGAACGAAATTTTTTTGCTTTTTGTGAGAAAATTAATGCGATTTCAAGTGATTTTGCGGTAATTTCAACTGATTGCAAGTGATCTCCAGATGATTTCATGTGACTCGAAGGTAATTCCAAAGTGATTGCAATGGCGGTTTTATATTAATTAAAAGAGTTATGTACCTTTTGAATTCTTTAAAACTTTTGAAATCCTTATGGATTTTTTCGTGAAAGCTTCCCTAAATCGTATGTTTAAGATATTAAAAAATAGTTTGAAATCCTTGAAGTCTTTTAAAAGTGTTATAATATTTGTAAAACGTTCGCAATGTTTCAAATCTGGGGCACACACCTTTTTTGTGGAATCCTTTCAAACGTTTGTCACAGCTTTCTTAAATTTTTGTTTGTAAAATCGTTTTTATTCGCTGAAATCATTTAATTATTTGAAATCTTGGAAATGCTTCAAATGTTTTAAAATATTGTTTAAATTCTTGTTCAATATTTGAAATCTAGTATGCACGTCTTTATTAAGCCTTTTAAACCCGCGAAATCTTTGTGAAACGTTCAAAATTTCTTTTAATATTTCTAAACCCTTAAAATATTTTGAAATCTTTCGAAATGTTTAGAAATATTTTGTACCATCCATTGTATGGCTCTGACTCATTCAAATTCTGCAACTAAATTAACATCGACATTCTAAAGACTAGAAGATTTAAATTACTCATTATATTTGAAAGAAATATCTGTTTTAAAATCAAAAAAATAAAAGATTCAAATTCAAAGATCCCGTGAATAATTCTAAGAGATTTCCATGTTTTCAAGGTTGCTAGACTGGTTTCAAATGAAAAATACAATTTAAGCGCTTTGGTGAAATTCGCAGATTTAAAAAAGTTATTGCTAAGAACATTTTTGTACGTGAATTTGGTCATTATTTGCTGTCGACTCGTTAAATGTATTTTCCTAATTTTTTAAATCGTCAATGTAAACTGTAAATTCTTTTGACACAGATTTTTTATTTTTACAACAACCGTAATTTGTTGAAAATATAAAAAACTTATTTAAACATATGAAAATAAATAAAACATTCAATTTGCTTATTTAGTTTGTTTAAACAAACAGACATTATAATTTTTATATCCAAGTGTTTAATAAAGAACTGACTTTTTTTATATAAAAAATAGTAAATCAAAGTGTGTCACCTTATAACGTCTATGATGTTTGTGATGTTTGTTTTATTCTCTGAAAAGCCCATCCAATCTTTAAAATATATTTATATCCCTTAATTAATTATTGTTCAATCCCTTACATTAACGACAGTTCGTTAATTGAATTATTCATACCTCTCTATGTGAAATCCAGAATTAAGGGTACGTTACCTTCACCCAAATATCAACATTGATTTGTTTCTTGTTCATCTTTCATTTTTTAGGCCTATTTTTTAATTGCGGTTATTAATTTTATTTTCACAAAGCTCCACCCCCGAGGGGAATTGAACTCAATCCCTGCAGGATACGTAACAGAAAAACTCGAATATTTTTGGACAAGGAGAATAACATATACAACTTTTACTTAAAAGAAAATAATATAATACCAACTGTGGATGAACGCTTTAAATACCAGATTCAAATTACACCGGACCATCATGGCACAATACCCTTGTCATATTACCAACTAAAAAAGGGCCACATTATGGGATTTGTCAACAGTGAGTAACAGTGTTTATGTGTAACTGAATGACAAAATAAACCATGCAAAAATATGAAATGATGTAATATTTTTCTGATTTTTATCTATTCCTAAAGAAGAACGTAAGTAGCTAACAAATTATTATTACTCACTTCAAATTTAATTTCGTTAAGCTATTATAGAGATCAGAATAAGAACCTTCATTCAACAAAATAACGCTAATTTTTAGCTAGTTGTTAATGTTACCAGTAATTATTTCAAATTAATCTGTTATATCAGAGAATGGTACTTTAAAGACAGTAGATAACTCTCCAAAATCACGGATGTAGAAAATCCACATTATCGATCAAGTTAAGAATCTTCAATAAAAGATAACGCTTAGCGTATTAATCAGATTAGAGTAGATAAAATCAGATTAAACAAACCTCTAGGGATCACAAAAAGCGTAAGCAAAACTCTAGAGGGTGGTCATATTCTACAGAAGTAAGGGGTCATCCATAAACTACGTGGTCGCTTTAGGGGGGGGGGGGGTATGGTAA
>JAWWLR010210683.1:0-13989 GCA_035041075.1 Acraspis erinacei | reverse complement strand
GGTTATTCAACCCTCTTCTTAAAATGGTCAAGAAACATGACGAAGTGGGCAAAGGAGCGTTTCTGTACAAAGCAGCCGAGGAGGCTGCTGAAACACTTTTAGTATATATATCTCCTTATATAATTATATACTTATATATTAACCAAAATTTTTGGTGGACCGAATTATATTTAATTTTCTTACTTGAACTTCGGATATTTTCGTGATGTTTGCAGTTTTCAAATATTTAGCATTATCGGTTTGTTTATTTAAAATAATAAATTACAAATCTAATATTCGAAACTAAACCATTTTAAAGTGAATTGTTTCAAACAGAATTTCTTCAATTTTTACTGAGCGCAAGGTTTAACCTTTTAAGGTAAGTATTTAATTGTTTCATTTTGTTGAATTTTGAAACTGCAAGTTGAAAGTTTAATTTTTAATTTATAAATAACAACTGAACAATTATTTATTTCAAACGAATTTAAATTAAAAACTTGATTTTAAACGATTAATTGAAAAATGTTTAAGTTTTAATCTTTCTAATATAAAATTGCTTCAAAATCATATAATTTACCAAATTTTTAAATGTATGGATTCATTCTTCCATTTAGAGCATGGAAAATGAAAAGTGTAATTATGTGTCATTTCATTTAAAACTATAACATTGAATGATATTGAGAGCTTCCATTTTATACCCGTTAAGTGTTTAGCGTTTAAATGAAAAAAATGTTAAGCTTCAAAGTATATAGTATATTATTCAAAACTCAGGATGATAATACGAGCAGGAATTTACTAGAAAAATAAAAACAATCTTTCAATTTTATTCTGGCTTCACTAGAAAGTCTGATTACCTGCCCCGGTTTTGGTTAGTAAATGCCAAAGATTTCACATATTCTGATTCGTTAGCAATAAATCGTCGACATTCAACTCGTCACGCGCTTATACGATCGAATCGTAAAATTTTATAATAATGATTTGACTAAGAAAATGAAAATTTCGATCCTAATTTTTGACCACATATTTCCCAGACCTGCTCAGGAATTTTCATTATTTTCCCGTATTTTTCAAGGTGCACAGGATTCCAGGCAAATTCCCGTGTCGCTACACACCCTGATTTAATAATGCCAAATTTCCCACTTTTTAATATTGAAACTGCAAATTTAAAAAACTGACTTCTTTTAAAAGATTGTTTAATTTTAAGCGAAATAATAATAATTAATGATTAGATGTTTTAATTTTCAACTTTGGGGATTTAAAATAATTTTTAGAAAGTAACGTATCAAGACACTGAATTGAAAAATTAGTTAAAACCAATTGCTCTATTTCCAAAAGGTTTAAAACATGAAATAAAACAAATTTTGTGTGGAAATTTCTTGTTAACGCATTTATTTACACACGTACTTAAGCAACTTCAGTGGCAATTGGAAAATGTGAATAAAATTCTATACATTTTTTATACTTATTGAAAACGGTCATAGGGTACAAACTAGTTATTTTTGGTGCTCCTGATTTGGAAAAATTTTTTATGTAAAAATGGCAAAAGTAAAGTTACAAGATCTTATTAAAGGAATTATCGATAATATAAACCTTAGAATAAATTATATTGAACCAGAATCTTATTCATTATTGAAAATTAGATTAACCGAAGGAGAGAACATTTTATAAATTTTAGGTATATCTATTTTCAGATATCTTTTTTATATCAGCGAGAAAATATCAGAAAATGTTAGTTTGAATGTTAAAAATTGTTTTTTGTTTTGTTTTTTTATCTTATATCTCTAGAGAATTCGTGAGGTTGATAATTTTTATCAATAGGTACTTCGTATTTGTAAACATGTGGCCAACAAAATTTGATCGAGCAAAACGAAAGTTAGAAAAAGTAAATTTATTTCACCAAAATGAAATGCTTTAGTACCTATGATTTCTTTTACGACCTTAGCACTTTATAATAAGAGAATTTTTCTACTGAATCACTTTATTTCAAAAAGAATTGCTCCGGACTATTGCTATTAAATTCAGTAAAAATGAAATAATTATAAGCGACAAGTCACTAATCTTCACCCAAACTGACTGACTGAATGAGAAATAAAATGTAGGTCATGTTATTTGATACAAATTGCTGTTTACTTATCTTATAGAAAAGTTTTCCTACTGTATCAGGGGACTCCAGGTAGCGAAAATCACGAAACCATTCTCGTTGCTTTTCCGCAATGCCAATTGGGTAATTTAAAACCAGGAAAAATTAATGTTGACAAAATTGTTCACATAATTAACTATTTTGTTGCAATTGCGGTTTTCAGCAAAATTTAACATTTATGTGGATGATGCAAGGAATCAAAAATGTAAAAGTAATAATATGTACTTTAATTTATTGTCAAATATAAATAAAAAGCTCTATTTTTACAACAGGTAATAATGCACTATTTTCCCATTTTCTCAATTGCATTATTTAAATTTAAAAGATTAATTTCCCATAAATAAAAAACCCTCTGAGTTTAATTTTATCTTATTTTATTTAAAAATGCGTCCTACATTTTTACTTCTTAAACCTGCATTACGTAAAATTTTTGTGTAAATAGACACTTTAGATTCGTTTTCTATATTTTATGAGGTCAATATTTCTTCAGGAGGTGAACAAAAAAATCTGAGATTTACAGAGATTGTGCCAGGCTTCTTTATTAAAATGCTTAATTAGTAAGTTCTATAAGGTAAATGACTCACAAGAAGCGGAGATTGGAAAATTTCAATAAAATTTTCTAAATTTTTTATATTTTTGAATTCTTTTATATAGAAACTTTATGCCTAGACATATAATATGTGGATAAATACCAATAGAGAAATAAATGCGCCTTACACTGAAAATATTGTTCTAATTGTCACCCCTGCTTCGTAAAAAATATTTATAAAATAAAAAATGTTATTAAAATTGTAGAAAAGCAACTAATCGATGATAAACTTTAAAATAAATCATGCTAGATAATAGTCCAAATCAGTTTGCTTCGGCCTGCTATTCTTAAAAAATTAACTTTGTTCACACTTCCATATTTCACCAATTCTCGTTTTAAAAAGACCTTAAAAACTAACAAATTAACTAGCCTTCCCTTCCAAGTTTTGGCTCTCATTGCTCGCATGTTCCTACTTAGTCGCTTCGCCAATATTAAAAATTTTACATTTTACTAATATCTATTCCCTCTCCTATTTACAATCTCTCCTTCTTCATTCCTGTTCCTCCTTTCTTCTCTTCTTCTCCATCTTATCTATTAAAATCCTCAATGGGCCCCCACATCTCATCCTGGCTATAAGCTCCCGACTTCCTTTCTCTTCTTTCTCACACAATAATTGTGCTCTTTCCCTGCCCATAATCCACCCTGAGCTACATTTACACCTTGCGTCTCTTATTCTCTCCTCTTCTGCTGCCTTCTCTCTCTACGTGCATCCTTCTCACTTGATTCATCTGCAGTCTTTTCGTTCTAAAATACTTCTCCCTTTCAACCTTCATCTTCCCACTCTGTCTCTTGATCTTCTTCTCGTCCCAATATTTCCTTAAACAGCTTACTGCCCCTTTTCCAAAAATTTCTCCTCATATTTACACGGTTGACTCCTACTTAAAATCCCTAAACTCGTTCTCCCAGTCTTCCTCCTGAAAATATAATTAGGCGTATTCCGTGCAACCACAGTCTCCACTTTTCATACCGCTACTGTATCCTATTTACCTCTTTACTTTCCGTCCACCCTTACACCTCTAATTCCTAAAATAAGAACCTCATCATCAGTTATTGTCAAGCCCCCACACCTGCGTTATCATTACATTTATCCTTCTCCCTCTTTCTTTTATATGATCAGCAACTCCCCCATTCCTTCGGCATACGAGTCCTAGGTACACAAACTCTACTACTTACTTCCATCACCCTTTCACCTCCTTTTTGAATGTCATAACCTTTGATTTTTACACACTCAGTTCTTCACTATTAAAATTGCTTGCATTGAAAGTTTTTGAAACTTTCATGTTCAATGGTGGCGTAATAATTACACATCCACCTAAAAAATATATTCTGCAACCCAAGCTAAACCAACACACCCATACGTTTTTGGAGTCACTTAATCTGAACTCCGGGTCAGTTCGACTCCATCATGTCAGGAAGAAGGTCAATTGAAGGTAAAAATTAAGGAAATGATTGGATCGGAGAAAAGCTCTACTAACAGAGGTTTTTGGCATGTCTGTATTCGAATCTCGGGTCAGATTGACCGCATAAGGTCATGAATAAGGTCAAGTAAAGGTCAAAATTCAGAAAGCAATTGGTTTGGAGAAAACTTCTATTTCAAGTCTTCCTTAGGGTAGCTGAATGCGAATCCGGGGTCCTTATGACTCCACGAGATAAGGGTCAAGGTCAAGTGAAGGTCAAAGTGAGAAAAAACCATTGACTAGGCGTGAAGGACTCACTTAATACGTTTTTGGAATTGCTATATCTGAATCCGGGGACATTTTTACACCATCAGGTAGATATGAACGTCATCTGAAATTTAAAATCGAGAAAACCGTAAACTCTTGCTTATCGGGTCGTACTAATCCCGGATTCGGTTTTAGCAACCTCAGAAAAGTCTCAGAGTAGAGGTTTTCTTCGATTCATTGGTTTTCTCCGATGCAATGGTTATCTTCATTTTGACTATCACTTGACAATCATGGAATCAACCTGACCTATTTCAGTGACCCCAAAAATATCTGCAACCAGAGGCTTTCTCCGATCGAATGTTATTCTCCATTTTGAACCACAATTGATCTCGATCCTGACTTGATGGGGTTATGCTTACCCTGGATTCGGATTTAGCGAAATAAAAAATGTATGGGTTTGAGGATTTACCTAGGGCTACAAACATTTTGTGTGTTCGTCTCTGCTATTAAAATCTTTTCCATACCAGTTTTGTTCTCGAGTTTGGAATCCTCATAACAGTAGAAGTTATTTTTTAAACTCATTCCCTTGTATCCAGTAGCTACAATATTTTTTGAATACCTTTGAGTACTCTAAATCGACTACGCAATAGAACATTATTAATATCCTTTAAATTTTCGCATTTCGCTGTTCTTATCTACTGCTTTTCGAATATTATTGAGATTAAAAGCATATAAAAATCACTAATTGGTCATCTTACTTTGTCAATATTGATTGCTACACATTTAGCTGCGATCAAAATTAATTTTTGAATTTATTTATCATGATTTTATCTTTTTTTAATTATCTCATTTAATATGATGTATTATTAACGTGATGTATTGTTATGCACAACCCTACTATATATTGCCAATTTTATACTTTTGAACCGCCTTCTAATGCATTAAACTAAAAGTGTGCTTTTAATATATTTCAGTTTACGAATGAATTTTATTAAACTAGCTGTGAATTTGATTTCCAGTGCTTATAGAGGAAAACTTTTTGATTTTTGAAATAATAGAAAAACGAAAATTTTCATTTTGTCAATCTAAGAATGGAAATTTACAAAAAATACAAAATTACAAAATAATACGAAAAAATTTTTAATCCAATTTCAAATTAGACAGATCAAATTTTGTATTAAAAATGGTAATTTTTATAGATGGAAAAGGGAAGGGAGAACTTCTCTGGCACCGTACCCCTTTCCAAGCTAATTAAATTAACTAAATTGTAGAACTGATAACTAAATAATAAACTAATAAATATATTGATAATCAGATATTCCGCAGATTTTTTTTTTAAAGAAGCAGATGTTTTAATTTTTGCTGGATTGCTCAAACCTATCAAACTGATTGACATAAAACTGAATTTATATATAATTAGCATTAATTGATTACGCATACGATACAAGGAACAATAATTGGCATATTTTTTTGTTTAAAAAATGAAGTGCATGTATAAAAGGTATATGTTTCTCCTACGTTATCTTTTATTTTCAGCTTCGTGTTGAGTGTGTGTATTGGTCCTATTGTCTAACCCCTCCATGTCAAAAATGTGATGTATTTTCGCTTATGAATAGGGTGTGGGTGTTGCTATATAAGCCGCGGCTGAAACAGGAGAGACTCAGTTTAGATTTGACAAACAAATAAAATGAATATTTCAATCGTAGCCTTTTTCGTTGTGATTTACGTGGCGTTTCTGGCTGTAATTGTAGAGTGCCAACCAGATTGCAACTACGGATGTGCTGTATACCCTCAATGTTGCGGACTGCCCATCTAACGAACTGTAAGTTTTAGTTACTTCATTAAAAACACTGCCATTAATATTATTTTGATTTACTTCAATCAACTATACTTGTTCATAAGGCTCACTATTATAAATACAATCTTAAGAATATTTAAAACAAAATATGCCCGCCAAACGGGCATATTTTCGCGCAAAATTTGAGCGCACCTGGGGCACGACTTCGCGCTTCGCGCTTATTTCCGTACATTCAATGCGGACACTTTAACTAAATTTGTTCAAATATCATAAATATTATAACTTATATCGAAAACTGGAATTTAAAACTTCTTGAGAATTAGAGCCTTAAATTGTAACTACGGATTTGACGATTAACTTCTCATTACGAAACTTGCAATTCGCGCTCCATAATTTGTCTTTTCTTCTGAAAATTTGGAAAACAATCTAACTTTTTTTTTAATTTTAACCGATTTTAAAAATGTCCTTAGTATAATTTGCAACTCTTTTTGCCGTTTACCAGAAAATTTGACACAAATTTCTAAATTTCTAGTGACGAATGTAAATGAAATTTTCTAATCTATCGGAAAATATATATTATTAGGATAATTTGCAATTCTTATTCCCATCAATAAGAAACTTTTACAAAAATCTCTAAACTTAAAAAGAAAATTCAATTTTGAAAATGCTCTAAATTTTTTTATTTTTTTCTGAAAATATCTGCTTAAAGAACTTAACATTCATTTTGGGAACCTTAAGAAGTGTATCAGAGGCTGGTTCGAATGGCTAAAACCTTCCAAAGTTTGCGCGACTATTACATTCAGGTGACCATACATACAGACATACAGACATACAGACATACAGACACTGACAAAATTTTATGATTTTTGGATTCTGTGAGTGGCAAACACAAAGATCCTTTAAAAATCAGAGATCGGAGATTTGGACGATTACATTAGACTCTCAAGAATGAGAATGTAATGAAGTGATGCTAAATAGATGAATTTAATAAATATTTCTTGGTTTTTCACTTAGAGGGAGTAGCTTCTAAATACGTCATGTTTTTCAATGTGATTTGGCCTATTTGCAAGTTGAAATTGAACTGTAAATCAAAGCAATCGGGATCTAACTCACTTGAATAAATAACTGTTTAAACTTAAGCTTGAAAAATATCTAATTCAACATTTTTTGCTTAAAGTCTTATTAATTTACATGTACCTAAACCTTTTGAGAACGTGTAAAATGGATGAGCGTGTGAATAGTTCTGGAGACGTACCAGAAAGCAATGTTTTGGCCGTGTCTTATTTAAGATTAGATATTAAATTACGTCTTATTTTGGCCTTTTACGGCATACTCTAATTCAATTCCTAATCAGAGTGGTTTCCGAAATTTCACAGGGATCTTAATTTCAAATGCATCTTGCGAAAACCACTGAAAACAGTTTATTTCACTACGATAGAGCAGATTTTAATGAATGAAAATACAAATTTCAGCATTTAAGCATATGTTTCAATAACAATTGAAAATAACCGTATTGAATAATGAAAAATATTTCTACTTCCAAGTGAAGAACTGAATCATGGTGGATAAAAAGTTCACGAACTTTAGCTATGTCCAGGAAACAAGATATTATTTTCAAGATGCAGGAAGGTGGAAGATACCAAAATTCTTCTTCATTCTTCTTCTTGTTCTCAAAAAATTTAAAAATTAAGTCATCATGTTCTTCGTATTTAAACTCTTCGTAGTTTGCTGATGCTTATAATGTCCACAATAAACAATTATTAAAAACTAAAATTATGTTAAATATGGTAAAATCTAAATATTTACTTTTTCCTCTTATAATTTAGCCTTTCATGGCACTGAAGTGGTTTGAAATATTTATAAATTTCAAAACCATTATAATATTAACCCTGATAAGTGAGAGGTGGTACCCAGGTAGGCTTTATCTAGTCAAACATAAGTTATTTTTTGTCGAGTACATTCTTCAAAGATGAGATTTCATAAGACCCCGCGCTGATAGAAATAGTGGAGTATTATGTGCACAATCCCTAATCACTCACTGAGCAGCCATAAGTGTAGCATAATTATACTTCGCATCCGTTATGCGCCACTAGTTTGGAACTATTTGCAAAAAATGTCAATTTCAATCAAATAATAACACGAAATCTTATGGTAAATAATTCATTGTAGTCATTAGTATATTATTTTTGATTCAAATTAATTAAAATTTACTGCTCTCTCTCTCTCTCTCCCTCTCTCTCTCTCTCTCAATCTCCTTGCTCTAATAACTCTGGGGAACCCGGTAGCACGTGTCAGTTGGCACTCATGGCAAGGTCTAAGGGGTAGCCTGCACACGTATTGAAGAAGGAAATATTTATCGCCCCAAAAAGACAATGCAGTGCCCTAACACTCGCGGCCACTACGAGCTGTCCATTTTGATATGATTAATATGAAGCAGTAGCAAAAGTGAGTAAAGGTTGTTTATACGGTTATTCCAAAGGTACACTTGCGTCCAGATATAGGATTGAAGGCCAAAAAATTCCTAATTCAGGTATGATTGAAATGTTTGGATACCAGCAAAATTTGTAAAAAATATTAAATGTATCCAATTTTCATTTAAGCCGGTGCCTAATTTCCAGAACTGCATATAATATCAGGAAGCATATTAATTAATTGTAGCGATGAAGATTGCAATAAAACTGTAAACTGAGAATAAAGTGACGCACAGTGACTCAGTTTTTTAGGTAGTTAGTCTGATAGGGTACGTTTCATCGCTATGTTACTCTTTCTCACGTATGACTGACCAAGGACATCTTCTTCTTCAAGCTCCGCGGCTCCTTTTAACGGAAACCGCGGCACGGCGTTAATTCTCGGAAGGCGCAAATGGAATTAGTTGAAACTGGAGTTCGAGTTTGTTCTAAAATTTTCCAAATTTTATTTCTAAAAATCCGCAACCATTGTTGCGAAATTTAGACAAATAACACAGGCCAACATGTTTTTGTTCTTGGAAAGTGGAGGGTCATTTCCGAAGTAGTTTTTTACGTAGAATCCGAATCCGGGGTCAGCATTGGCTCATCACGTGAGGATTTTAAGATATTTGAGGTTATGTACCCAAAAAATGGTGTTTTTGGCTACATTATGTCTTGAGCATTTGCTTTAAATGCTTTGAGGCAAATATTTTTTACTGGGTGTTTTCTCTTGAAAATGTGTACTTAGGTGTGTTCGGGGCTGTTGATTACGAGTCTGAAGTATTTAAAGCAAAAGCTCAAGTCATAATGCGACATATCTCGTAATTTAAAATTGGCGTAACTTGGTAAACAAAATTGGTAATTGAACTCCGCGACGCTCAAATTAAAGAGAAAGATCAGTACTATACGATACAACTAAAGAAAAAATACCCAAAAAATTTGATTCTTCTGTACATAACCTCAAAAGTAGCCAAACACGCCATTTTTTGGGTACAAAACCTCAAATATCTTAAAATCCTGACGTGAAGGGCCAATTCTGACGCCCGATTCGGATTCTACGTAAAAAATTACTTCGGAAATGACCCTCCACTTTCCAACAACGGACATGAACGCATTATTTGCAGGCCTGTGTTATTGATCAAATTCAAGAAGGTTTTGGAAAAGTTCAGTGAAGTCAAATTAAAATTTCAACAACAAAAATATCGATTTTCAACCCAACAGTGGAATTTCCAAGCAAAAAAAAATGAATTTTTAGCGAAAAATATGCTAAACCATTAAAATAACTTTTAAAAAAACAGTTTAACTTACAACGAAGAAATTGGAATTTTCAATGAAAAAAAGATAAATTTTCAAAGGAATATGTCATGGTTGATCTCGATTTTGTCCAAACTGTGAACTTTTGTACATCAAGTTCAACACTAGTATGTTAAATGTATATTGTATTTATTTCTGTACCATGGTCTAATACTGCTTTTATTCAGATATTGCAAATAATTTAGACATTTTATTTTGAAAGATTAATTTAATTGACAGACAGGCAATATCGTAAAAACCTGTTTCCCGCGTTCAGAGGTTTTCAAAACGTGGAAGTAAATCAAAATCGTCAATATATAAATTAAACTTCTCTTTAAGACAAAAGTACAAGCAATGATTCATAGATAGATAAACTTTTATTTTACGGCTTGCTGGCTTTAAAAAACGCACTTGCTTACACTTCTATTTTTTACAAAAGTTTATTACAATTACCTTTTAAGATATGAACATCCATCCACACCTTACCTCTAACACCACTCGCTCTTATAGTGGAGGCTTCCTCTGTTTGCCTCGCCTCGCCAAGCACGCGCATGTCACTACCTTCTCTCTTGTGCTCGAATTGAAAATATACTACTGCCCTTTAGTCTCCTCTTTCATACAACAATACACCCATGCTTATCCCACTCATTTTCACCTCTTCAAACTCTTCCAACCAGTGCTCCACCTTTGCATCTCCCTTCCCGCACAATTTACAAATCAACTCATCTCTGGAAAGTCAGAATCTATGAGACTCCTCCATATTTTCGCATTTCATCCTCGCTAAAAGTTCCTGACTTCCTTTCCCTCCTTTTTCACACAAATTTTTCTCCTCTCTCTTGTCGTATAATACGCGTATAGTACCCGTTAAACCTTGAATCCCATTTTCTCTCCTCACCTTATTCCTTCTCTTTCTGTGTGCCATTCGTATGAAACATCTCATATATGTTCCTTTCTTTTTCGTGGATCCTTCTTAATACATCTATCTGCAATCTGTTTTCCTTCTCCACTAACCTCCTCAACCAGCTTACTCCCGCCCCCTCTTCCAAAAATTTCTTCTCATATTTACACGCTCGACTCCCCGTTATAATCTCTAAACTCTTTCTTCATGTCTCCATCCTAGCTCCCTATCACTAGCTAATCAAAAAATTATAATCTCCTTCCAAAATAATCTGCGAACGACCTCTTTCTCCAGTTCTGAACAGGAAGCCCAGGTACGTACTCCTATCTTCTAGAAGTTCATTCTTTCCACTCCCTGTACTTCATTTTCATAATTCTGTTAATTTTTCTTACATTTCCTATCCCACCACGCTTCATAATTCCTTTCTTCTTCTTTCTAAATACCTTCTTTTGCACACACCCTTTCACTTTTTATTTTAGATCCTCTCATGTCTCTTTCACCCACTCCCGGTCACACACGTCTGTTCTCCCTCGTTGTCACCTGTTTCCATAGCATTCGTTACGGCCCAGGCTCCATCCTTCATCCAGTCTCTTTAAATCTCCCCCTCTTGGTTAATTATCCTATTCTTCGATTTCGTTCCGAAGCTCTCCCCTTCCCGGTAAAGCACCCCCTCTCTGCCTCTCCATGAACTTATTTTTCTACTGCATCCCTAACCCCTTTTATAACCGATACCACCATGGCAACTTTAGCACTGCTCTACTCCATACCTTTCTCTCTACCCTCATCTCTACCAGTCCCAGCATATCAAATTTACCACCCCTCAAAGCTGCGTTACCCGAACTTCCCTCCTTCCCTCGGAATAAATTGCCCTGCACTTCCTTCAATTGCTCCTTATCTTCGTCCCATACCCACCTTTTCTAATCTACTTTTATTTTCCCATACCCTAAGTTCGGCGCCCAACCTTCGCCGCCCACCCTTTCTTTCCTGCTCTTTAGCTTCAATCCTCTTATGAAAATATAATTTTTCCTATCTGCCTTCCCTTTTCTCCGTATTCTCAACTCCATTGTCCTTATCCTTTCTCTATACGCTCACTCCTCTTTTTCATTCATCTCTCTTCTATCATATTTTCTACCCTCTCCTTCTTGTCCTCCCACATCACCTGCTTCCATTTCCGACTTGCACCCAACATTTTCAAGCCTTTTTTCCGCCCTTTGCTTCCAAACTCTAATCTCTTCTTCCTTCCTTACCGGCACCACCTCCCTCTGTAATGCTTCTACTTTCTACCTCATCTCTTTTCCCTCCTTTTCCAATTTCTCATATTTTGCTCTTAGGTCCTCCCTCATATTTTGCATCTGCTCCAGAGCCCCTTTACGTCTTCTCTCAACCCTCTGGTCACGCTGATCAAAACCCCAAGACCCTCCATTCTTTCCTGCCCATCTATTTTAAGGAGGGGGCGAACTGCGTTTTCTTATCCTTTTTTTAAACAGACTCTCGCCTGCGCTTTTTTCCAGACTCTCTTGGCTGTCTCTCTTACTCTTCAAGAGATCCTCCTCCTCACTTACGCTAGACACTCGCTTCCTTCGCTCCGGGTTTACGCTCCCCCGGACGTACCACTAGTGACGGGAAATAGCCGGTAATACCAAATAATACCACAAATCTACCGGTAATTACCACTAATCAAGGTAAAAAGCGGTAATTCTTCAATTCAATACAAGGAAAAGGGATTTAGAGTCAAATATGTCATTTACATAATAAATTAGACCTTGTGTTTACGATATTTTATACCTTTTCGAAAATTTTTAAATCATCATTGATAAACATTGCATGTGAAAAACAAGCCGGCGTCCCACATGATATAAAATTATTTTTTGAAGTATTGACTTTTAAAGATGAAGACTTAGTATGAAAAAACTTATAATTAAAATTTAATGGTTCCATGTATGTGTATCTAATTAACGGGTGAATATTTATAAAATTAAATTATAGTTGTTAAGACAATCTTAGTGAAAGAATGTTTTTAGCAAAATAATAATCGTAAATGCGTATAATTTGAACATCTTTTCTAAAACCGTTTATAGCAACTTGCGTGCAATACGTTAACTTTTTTGTTTTTAATATACTTTTATAACAAGAGCTTATAACAAAATGTTTAGATATTACTTATATGTTTAAAAGAAAATCTACTCTTCCTCTCTCAAAATTAATAATAACAGATTTGTGTATCCTTTTCGCGTGAACAACTTTTGCATATTAATTTTTTGTATTACGTTTTCTAATTTAAAGAAAAATCTATTAAAGTGATTCATAACAAATTTGTAGATATTTTTCGGGTGCAAAATTATTTTCAGAAGAAGACTAATCTTTTTTACTTAATGTCAATTATAATAAATATTTGCAGTGTTTTGTTGAAATTTTTTTCACTTTTTCTTGAAATTTCAACCATTTCTTTTTCAATGCAATCGCATGGTCTCAAAATATATAATATATATTTTTTGAAATTCTACTAATTAATTCATTAACTTTGCTAGAGGTAGATACAAGTAAAACGTAGCTATAATTATTTAAGAGAAAATACTTATATATTTTAAAGTTAAATAAAATCGTGTTTGGCTCACCTTTATTTCAAGAAGAAGAGCCCATCGTCATCAAGCAGCGGACTTTTCAAGCCAAAAATGCCTCCTCAACCAAAAATCTAATGTACTTAATATTTCAATTAAAAAATATTTTCTGTTTTAATAAAATTGAAAATGAATTTCCTGCATGCGCGATAGCCTGCATGAAAAATGCATGGACGTGAAAGAAGCTAGAGAAATATGCCAGGAAAGAAAAGTATGGCGGCAAATAGTTAATAAAAAGATTGTCGGTAGAGTGAATGATGCCTGAAACAAAATACCTTGGATACTAATGGACCCAAGTGGGGAACCTCCCATGACGACTTTGTGAGGATCTTCACTTGGGGTGATTTCTAGAGAGATTGATTAGCAAGCTGGGTCGAAGCAGTGTTGCGGAATGGACGTTTTATTTAAATAAATAACACGAGAATGCTGGATCAATCTAAAAATTCTATAACCCCTTTCTCACGCAAAACCCGTCTCGACCGAGTGAGTCACGCTTACTCCGAAAGGAAAAAGGCTTAATGGTGTAATAATAATAATTAATATTATTATAAAACAAACATTCG
>JAWWLR010210636.1:0-24203 GCA_035041075.1 Acraspis erinacei | reverse complement strand
TTTAATGCAAGTAATAGCGGACAATTCTTGAAAACACATTGGACTTAGAATCATGTCAGTGATTTTATGCGGGGTTTTATCCCTTACATATTATCTCTTACATAACCGTATTATACCCTTAGATTGATAAAGATTTTACATTACAAGAATTAACTAATTGGCTTAAAAGCTGCAAAAACTATAAAGCCTTGGGTATAGAAATTAAGAAATTGTCCTTCACCGTTTCTCCCTGACAGAAATGTATGTGCTTCACAAAAAAGGGAATAAAACTGACCCCTTTAATTATAGAGGCATAGTCCTTATTAACTCGATAACCAAAGTTTTCACCTCTACGCTTGCAAGTCGAATTATGAACTGGGCCGAGGAGGTTGACATAATTTCAGAAGAACCAAAGGCTTTAGAAGGAGAAGGGGGACACTGGATCACCTTTTCACCGTAGCTTCGGTTGCAAATATCAATATAGGTTTAAATAATAAGTGCGCGTTTATGATAATTGTTGATTTTAAGCTCGCCTTTAACTCAGACAACCATAGCAAGCTCTGAGATAAACTCCACTACTTGGACTTAATTTCAAAAACAATCAGAATCCTACCATAAGTTTACGATAAAGCCAAATTGATTGGCAAATGTGGCGGCACATTTACAAAACCTATGATCGTTACAAAGAGAGTATTGCAGGGAGATAGCCTGATCCCACATCTGTTCATTTTGTTTTTATATGACATAATTACATTTTTTAGGCATAATTGTATGGAAGAAGTTTGTGTATCTTCTTCAAAGGAGAGCTTGATGCTCCTCTTTGCGTACGACCTTATAATCTTTGCAAGATGATGGCATGATGCACAAAATAAACTAAAGATTTTAAAATCTTACTTTGACACAAATTGTTTGAAACTAATTGTATTAAAAGTAAAAATCGTTCCCCTACGGATAAAGGGGCACTGCAAATACCTGAAACCTGTCTTTTGGGAAAACTACGAATTTTAATACCCGGTGCATTTTTCTTGCTCGTGTATATTAGCTATATGTAGGGTAAAAACATGATGTACACTATACAAAATTGGTCTTGGAATGCCGTAACCAAACTCTTAAACTCCGTTATTAAAGCTACGTCTCTATATAATTTTGAAATATGGGTCATACGTCAGAGACGTCTCTCTGATGCCAGGCGTCAGAGAGAACAGTCATTTTGAGCGTTGTGCACTCGCAGCTCCTGCATGCGGCTTCTGTTTGGTACTAAGCGATGGACATTCGGAAACACCGACAGAAACTCGTTAGAGTTTAGAGGATTATAGCCATCAGAGTGTGCAGCGCGTACCGCACAATCTCAGCGGAAGCGGTGAGGGTCATTGCGGGAAGACTACCCATATACCTTCTAGCCAAAGAAATAACTGAAACTTATGAAGGCAAGAACAATCAAGAGGCTAAAAAAGACCTGATGGTCATGCAGAAAGAGGACTGGTTAACCGGTAGGCACGGGAGTTGGACATATAAACTGCTCCTGCTCATCGAGGTATTGTTAAGTCGTCCTTACGGAGAAGTGGACTACTACTGTAGTGATCTGGATGATGCCGAAGATACTCTGTTCTTCGTGCCCGATGGAATAGCGAAAGATGAGAATGCTCCAGGAAAGCAAGACGATCCTTCAACGCGATGAACCTTTTGACGAGCCTAGTCACATCACAGGAAGGATGAGAATGCGCTTATAAAGGAATCAGGACCTTTATCCATACAAAGGAGAGATAAGGCAGAGAACTGTGCTTAGGAAAGCACAGAGGAAGCATCTCACAATGAAGTAATGCTAACGTGGTTTTTATGTGGTGTGGAGAAGAATCAATTACAATATGTTATTTCTTACTCAATTCAGTTCTTAACTGCTAGTTTTTGTTATTCGTTATATTCCGCATTTAAACTCGTAATAGGATCTATAGGAACAATCCGAACCCTTGCTAAAATGCAAGTTTGGGGCCTAACTTAAAGCAACAACTTTGTCTAGTCACAAAGAATACACAATCTTGAAAGTCCCTTAAAGGGTAAAATCACAATAATAATAAAAAATTTGGAAAAAACCGTTCAGTTAGTTGAAAATTTGCAAAAGATTCACAAAGATTTAATTTTTCCGATGGCTGATTAAAGTAACTTAGCGCTTGCAGCAAATAGAGATTATTATAATAAGACAATTGAAAATATTCTTAAAAATGATATTTTATACAAGAATATTAAAACTAGTATGCTTCTAACTATCGAAAATAAATGTACTGACATAGCTATCCAATTGGAAAATAACAAATTCATTAATAATCAATGTGAATACCGTTTAAAAACTCAATAGTGTAATTGCAAAAGCTTATGTTCTCCATAAAGTTCACAAGCCTATTTCAAGTTAGAGACTAATTGTTTCTACTGTCGTTTCTCCAACTTATAATTGATCAAAGTATGTTTCAAATATTCTGAAACCAGTTTCTATTAACACTAGTTCGTTTACCAGAAATAGTGGGGAACTTAAAGATGGTTTAAAACATATTAATGTACCAAAAACTCAGTCAATAGTTTCTTTAGATGTGGTGTATATGTTTGACAGCATCCCAATAGATATTTTTTTAGATTACATTTAAAAAATGTACCTATTTTGTACAAACATTATGTCCATGTCATTTCAACTATTGTTCCTACTGAGCAGATTGAAGTTTTCTTAAATGCATTTAATAGCATTGAACATTGTATAAATTTCAACCATGAATGCGAGATTAATAATTTTATAAACTATCTTCATTTGCAAATTATAAAAACTCCAAATGGTGAGTTATTATCAAATTGGTACAAAAAACCTTCTTGGTCTGGTAGATACTTAGACTCTAATTCACACCATTTATTTTGTCACAAAATTGGTTTAATAAAAGGTTTATTTAGTAGACAGATGTGTTAAATTAAGTGATATCCAATTCAGAAAAGAAAATTAAAATCAATTAAAAACAACTTTAGTTCATAATGATTATTCGCTTGAGTTAGTAAACGACATTATTACAGAACGCATTCATGAAATTTGCAATAACAGTAATAAAAAAAGGGAGTGATACTTACAATAGATTTAATTTAAATGTTAACTTTCCTTACATTCAGGGTCTATCTGGATGGTTAAGGAATTCGCTTAGAAAATTCAATATCAACGTTTATTTTAAAAACACAAATACTTTAGATAATTATTTGTTAAAGAAGAAAGATACAGATTCCATTTAAAATTTATCTGTTTTTGTTTATCTAATTAACTGTAAATGTTGTAATAAAGCTTATATAGGTGAAACTGGCCGGAGATTAAAAAACAGAATTTCTAAACACAAGAGAGATTATGAAGTTGGGAATTTTATCACAGGTTTGTCACCACATTCTTGACATTTTAATCATTACTGTGATTTTGATTTCAAAAATATTAAAATATTAGCCTCAGAAAAAAACACGTATCAACGACGTATTATTGAGTCTATTTTTAGAAACAAATTTCGAAAGATTTCAGTTAATTTACACACTGAAATTCTAAATATTAATACAATTTATCAAAGCTTTATAAAATAATGTCATTTTCTTAAGATACAAAATTTCTCATTTTTAAATTTAAATTTATTTTCGCGCTACCTCATCAGAACTTTCCATGAGAACTCGTCCATTGTTTTGTCAACGTTCATGACGTACACTGTTTGTAGGTATTTATAAATTGTCAATTTCTGTTCACCTTCCTAAGCTACGATCAAGTTTCCTTTTAATTTCTTCAAAGTGTAGTCCTTAAGGCCATGTGACGAGTGGGTCACGTGACCAGATTCCTACCTTACCGACACTTTTTTATTTTCCTGACTTATTTTCACACAAATCACCACATCGAGTTCAAAGTTTGAGATAATAAATATGAAGCACTAAGAAAGGTGGCTCTGGTCCTAAAGGTGAATAATTATAAAAAAAGCGAAAAAAAAATCATTTACAAAAAAGAACTTTTCATAATTATAAAAATTCAGGACCAGTCCCATTTTTCTTAGTGCTATTAATTTATTATCCCAAATTTTCAACTTGATATAGCGCTTCAAGTGAAAATAAGTTAGGGAATTAAAAAAATGCCGGTATGGTAGGAAACTGGTCCCGTGACCCACTCGTCACGTGGCCTTAATCGATTAAAGTCTCATTTATTATTTTATGAGACTATACCATAACCTTTTTTTATTGTTTTGAAAATTTGACTCACGAAAAAGTTTGACTGCAAATTTCCATTTGTTTAAATAATTAAAAATTTGTTTCAAAATAAAAATAATTGCTGTTGGCCATCTGGAGTATCTACAACACACCTACAAGACTTGTACAATACACGCGTGAAATAAAATTGCAAACATGGTATTCGAATGAGGAAATTGCAATACATGTATTGTAAGTGTTGTAAATCGTAAAGTCATCGTCCAGCATTCTATTACATGTATTAGAGCGTAAGTAAGATGAAAATTGTGCACAAGGAAATCACGGAAGTAATGGACTTCAAGGAGTTCACGACATTCAATGCATTCAAGGAATTCCCGAAATTCACGAAATTCCTAAATTTGACGAAATTCACGAAATTTATATATTAGAAATGAAGGGATTCGCGAAATCTATGGAATTCGCGGAATTCATGGAATTCAAAGAAGTCACGGATTTCGCAGAGTTCGTGGAATTCAAGGAACTCACGAAATTCATTAAATTCACAGAAGTCACGGATTTCATAGAATTTAAGGAACTCACGAAATGTAAGGAATTCACGCAATTCACGGAATTAATGGCATTCAAGGTATTAATTAAATTCACGGAATTCATGGAATTCAAGGAATGAATTAAATTTAAGGAAGTCAAGGAATTCATGGAATTCAATGAATTCATGGAGTTGAATGAATTCACGGAATTTGTGGAATTCAAGGAATTATTGGAATTCACAGAATTCAAGGACTTAATATACTTCAAGGAATTCGCGAAATTCATGAAATTCAAGGAATTATCGGAATTCACATAATTCAAGGATTTCATAGAATTGAAGCAATTCAAGGAATTCATGAAATTCGCGGGATTTACGGAATTCACAGGATTCATGGAATTCATGGAATTCGTGGAATTCGCGTAATTTGTGGAATTTGCGTAATTCAATAAATTCAGGGAATTCCCTAAATTCAAGGAATTAAATAAATTCAAGGAATTAAATAAATTCAAGGAATTAAATAAATTCAAGGAATTAAATAAATTCAAGGAATTCAAAGAATTCATGGAATTACATGAATTCACGGAATTTATTGAATTCACGTAATTTATGGAGATCCAGGAATTCACTGAAATCACGGAGTTCGAGAAATTCACTGCAATCACGGAATTCACTAGATTTGCTGAATCCACGAAATTTATGGAATTCAGGGAATTATCGGATTAACAGAATTCAAGGAGTTCACAGACTTCAAGGAATCCGCGAAATTCATGAAATTCAAGGAATTTACGGAATTCATAGAATTCATGGAATTCGTGGAATTCCCGTAATTCAAGAAATTCAAGGAATTAAGGGAGTTCGCAGAATTCGTGGAAATATATAAATTTACGTAACTTAAATTAATTTATGTAATTTATGGAATTCAAGTAATTCTCGGAATTCCGTGAATCCACGGAACACAAGGACTATACGGAATTCATGGGATGTATGGAATCCAAGGCAATTTTTATGAATCCCTTGAATTTCGTGAATACCTTGAATTACACAATTTTTTGGAATTTCACGAATTAATTAATTTTCGTGAATTGCTTGAATATCATGAATTCTATATATTCCGTGACATCCATGAATTCCATGATTTCTATGAATTCCGCGTGGCCCCAGAATTCCGTGAATTACCTGAATTCCGAGAATTACTTGCATTGCATGAATTCTCGAATTCAATAAACAACGTGAATTCTTGAGTTACGTGAATTCTTTTGTATTCCCTAATTTCAATGAATTCCGTAAATGCCCTGATTTTCTTGAATTCCGTTAATATCGTATATTCCGCGAATATGTTTAATTCCGTGAATTCCATGAATTTGGTAAATTTCTTGAATTCCGTGAATTCCGGGTATTCTATCGAATCAGATAATTCCATGAAATCCGTGAATTCCGGGCGTTCTAAGGAATCTGTGAATTCTGCAATATCTGTGAATTTCACGAAATCCTTAAATTTCATGAATTCCTTGAATTCCAGAAATAGGGGCGTTATATACTATGCATTAACAAAACTTTGCTGTAGCTTACGTTTCGGAAATAAACTTCCAATAAACGTAGTGGAAGATTCCAACCGAAATTTTTACCAGTTCAGATCTGGGGGTAGTTTTTTCAAAAAAAAAAGTCAAGCATTCAAAGTCCAAGAAAGGTCCAACACTACTTTCTATTTCGTTTTTCACGTTTGAGTTTTCACTAACGGGTTTTTTTGCAGATATTAGTGGTTTTAAAAAATATTTTTCGAGTGCATTCGAGAACCGAAAATTCTGATTCCCTTGTATTTTTGCAGATTTTGTATTTGGAAAAGGTTTGTCTTTTTTGAATATGAGGGTGATTTTTGAAATTTGTTTTGCGTGCATTCGTAAGCCAAGAATAAGCCCAAAATTCTGGTGTACGTTTTACGATTTTGAGTTTTACACAGGGAGTAGTTTTTTTGAGTGGGGGTAGTTTTTGAAATTTTTTTGTTGGCGCATTAAGAAGCCTAAAAAATCCCGATTTTCATTTTTTTTTAATTTTATATAGTTTAGTTGTTAACTTGGGTCAAGCCAGAACCTCGACTCAAATTTTAAATTTCCAACAAAATTAGTGGAGTCCAAAAATCGCCAGTACAGCAAAAACGGCCAAAGTTGTAAAAAAAGGAAATTTTAATATTTCAATTTAGGATATTTCAACTTGATGGACCACAAAAATCATCAAAACTGAAGAAATTTTATTTATACATTCCTAGAACTCAAAAGTGTCCAATTCTAGCTCTTAAAATTACATAAATTTAATTGTAAATCTTTAAAAGTAAGATATATTCATTTTTTGTCAGGGTGCGCACTTTTAAAAAATAAGGTTTTAAAAAATTACAATATTTTATATACATCTGCAATTGTTATATAAAAAAAACTAAAATCGTCTAAACGAGTGTCAATGGTGTTATTTATTTTTCTATCGAAAGCTCATTTTGTTTATAACAATTGCGGATTTATAAAAAAATTGTTATTTTTCAAAAAAATGTTCCTTGATTGTAAGAATCAAAATATGATAACTAATGTAATTTTAATAAAAAATATTATTTTTTCTGAAACATGTTAAAAAGCAGAACAAAAAGCAATTGAATTTTTTCTGACCTCCGCTTCTTACTAAGTTTTGAAAAATTATTGCATTTTAATAAATGACAGTGTATTATTTCTGGAAAAAAATTCTTTACAACTTTACTGTTTCCAATTTTGCAAGCCAATTTTTCTATGTACGACAACTATCTTTAAAAAAATACGCACCTAAATATTTGAGAGACGAATCCGAAGTTTTTAGTATTTTTTTTTTAATTGTATTAATATTAGTTTTATATTTTAATTAAAAAATTTCGTGACACAACAAAATTACCGTGAAAAAAATGTTCTATTTCTTAAACTTTAGATCTGCTTTTTCTGTTTAAATTGGTACTCTCCTCAATAAAAGGTCCATACCAGAGGTTTTCTGAGTACAGATTATTTCGAAACGTCGGTAGATCCCCGGTAAAGCGCTTGGCTGATAGCCGCAAGGTTGTCTGTTCGAATCCCGCTGCCCGTCCTTTTTTTATTTTTTTATATTGATCAAAATACTTATTTATTCCATTTTTGAAAAACATTCAATATAATGCTGCCATTTGATGAGTATTTATTCCTTATTTTCAAAAAAACTCTGTTTATCGTATTTTTATTATCAGTGGCTTGGACGTTTTGGAAGGGAAAATTGTTGCAAACAAAAATTTCAACCAAAAATACAAAAGTTAAATTGTTTTCCGAAAAGTAGAAAAAAAAACATAAATAATAGACAATTTTCTGTAATACTTTAATAATAATATTTTCATTTGAAACACTTTTTTCTACTTTAATTGAAAAATATAAATAATATCAATAAAAATGAAATAAAAAAAATATACGGATAGCGAGAATCGAACGCGCAACCTTGCGGATATCAAACAAGCGCCCTACCGGGAAGCTAACGGCGGTTCGAAACACACCTCTGCCAATTTCTGAAATGCAGTTTTCTCGAAATGTCCCCTTGTTAGAGTAATTAAAATGATGGATATAATATTATACAATTATATATTTACCGAAACAGTTAAATAAAACCGCAAAAATGAGGAGTAGAGCATCAGCGGTGATCCACATTTTTTATGACAGAAAAAAAGTCGATTAAAGTCTCTCTCCGTATTTCATGAAGTTAATTTATAATTGGTAAATCCCCCCCTTTTTTACGTGAAGCCCGCCTCCCCTACCACAAAAAATCAGTTCATGAGGTATAGACATATATGGATAGCCTCCAGAGTTTAGAAATTTTTTCAAGCGACCTACTAACTGAGAGCCCGGAAAAAATTTATTTAAATATAGTTTCATGTACAAGATTCGTTCTATTTTCTGGAATACCAGTATATCGCAGAACAAATAGCGTCATTTGAAAAATCATCTCAGCATCCGCTTATAGCTGAAACGAAGGTTCCAGGAAAACAGATCTTTATTGGACCAAGGTTATCTTTCCCGGGGCTTGAATTAATTTTTAATTTATTAAATATACATTTTTCATTATCCGTTTTTTAATTAAAAATAAGGCTACCTGCTACCCTGTAGCAGATGTTCGACTGGGAATGATGGATTCATTTGATAAATCTTTTCGAATTTTACAATAATTTATAATAATAATAATTATAATTAATTGCAAAAAAACCTCCGTGGAGAAATTGATTTTCAGAAGACAATTATTATCTGATTTTACCTTTTTTTATTTAAAATTAAAGCTGACAATATTTCGCATCGAACTGTCATGAACGAATTTTTAATTTTTGTTTATTTTTTTGTTCATTTAATAACGAAAATAAACATGAAAAATTTGAATTTTAAAGTATACCGGTTTTTGAAAAATGCTTTGATTCAATACAAAATACCCAGAAATGTTAAAAAAGATGTCCAACAGCAATTCAAATATTAAAACATTTATTGAATTTGTTATAAACAAATAAGTGAATTAAAATGGTTTTGTAAGGATTGGGCGATTTTTTCAATGCTTGCAATTTTTTAAATAATTTTCTGTATTAATAAATAAAATATCGTTGTGATATTAATAAAAATCAAAGTAGTATCTCGTAATAGAACTATAAAAAAAAGTTAGAAAATGTGTCCTTAAGAGTTGATACCACAAAAAAAAACAAGTTTAAATTATGAAAAATAGCCAAATAATGCATTTGTTAAGTAAGTTTGGTGAAAAAATTATAAAATTTTATCGATTCATATAAAAAAATCATTGATAAATAACTGGCTATTAATTCCATGAATAAGCGGTATTTTATTTATAAATATATAAAATGATAAAAATTTGCTTAAACAATTATTCTTTACAATAATAAATTGTTTACTGTCATCCAAATGTTCTTAAAAATTTGTAAGTCAGTTATGTACAACTAATTGCACCATAAAAAAAGGTTATACCTCCAAAAATAGCCAAATAGTGCATTTGTTAATTAAGGTAGTTTAAACAATTATTAAATCTTATTTGGTGCCCAAATATTATACACAGATTTTATTTACAAATAATATGTGATTGATCCCTTGGAAAAAACCTTGATTTATTTAATCAAAGATACCCTATATTGATATTTGTTAATAAAACTTGCTTCAAAGCAACAAATTATTTATTAACTTTGTGTAATTTAACTAAAAACCTCCTTTTGTCCATAAATTGTTCAAATTTACTGCGAGACAAGTGACTAATCGCCACCAATCCCCATGAAACCATTTTCATCCACTTATTTGTTTATAACAAATTCAATATTTTTTTTCAATATTTTTTATCATTTTTGTTATTAAAGAAACAAGAAAATTCACAAAAATTTAAAAATCGGCAATGACAGTTCGATGCGAAATTTTCTTAGCTTTCATGTAAAAAAAATGTGAAATCGGATAATGATTTTTTTTTGTAAATCAAATTGTCAATTTATCAATCAATTTATATATTTTTTTATTTCGATTTTTCCATATTACAGAATTTTATTTTCAAAAGGTTTCAAAAATCGTGTAGTAAGAATGGCAAATTTGTAGAGCAATTTTTTTTTTAATTTTCCAGAATTTAAAAAAAAAATCCTGAAAAATTTAAATAATTTTAAAAGCTTTTTAATAATTTTTTATTTTGAAAAATGAAGTTTAAGTGAAAATTAAAGAAGGTTTTTAAGCATAACAAACAATTTCCTAATATTTGAAAAGAGTGTAAAAGTTTAGAAAATTATAAAGTAATTTTTTTAAGTTTTAAATGGTTTTTAAAATTTTTAAGAAAGACTCGAACCAGTTAAAAATATGTTCAGGAATTGACAAGAATCAAAATAGATTAGAAATTTCTTAAAAGAGTGTAAAAGATTTTAATACAAGATGTTTCAATTTAGTAAGATTAAAAAATAAAATCAAGGAAATTCATAGAAATATTTAGAAGAATTGATTGGATTAAAATATGATTTTAAAGAAAAAATTTCAATTTGGAAAGATTGAAAAATCAAAACTAAAATTAAATCTTTAGAAGAATTGATTAGGTTAAACAAATTAAATTTTTTTTGTGAATTTTAGAAATTTAGATTGTCAAATACTTCAAAAATAAACTTTAGAAACTTTTAAAGGATTTCAAAAGTTTTCACGATTCATTCATTTCGAGAATAATTCGATTTAGTTAAAAACATCTTCAGGAATTTAAGAAATTTTAAAAAGATTATATAGTAATAATTATAAATTTTTTTTAATTAGAATAATTGGAAGCAAAATGTTTCAATTTGGTAAAATTAAAAAACCAAAGGAAAGTCAAGAAGAATTGATCAGATTAAAAAAGGATTTTTAACATTAAATTTTGTTTAGTAATTTATAGTTTTAAATATTTCAAAAATAAACTTTAGAATAATTTTGAATAATTTTTCAAAATTTTAAGAAAAATTCGAGTAGGTTCAAAATGTTTTCAGGAATTTAAGACAGCTTAAATAGATTAGATCTTTTTTTTAAGATTGCAGAAAATTTTAAAGCAGAATGTTTCAGTTTGATAATATTAAAAAGAATTAAGCAAATTCAAGAAATATTTAGAAGAATTAATCAGATCGAAAAAGAATTTTTAATGTTAAACAAATTTTAGAAATGTAAATTTTTTAAATTTCCAAAATAAAATTTAGAAGCCTGAGAAGGATTTCGAAAGTTTCCAAGCGAATAAACAAATTTTCAAGGCAATATTTCACATTTTAAATGATTTTTTAAAAATGTTAAGAAAATTTCGTGTGAGTTAAAAATATTTTCAGTAATTTAAGATTTCTTGAACAGACCAGAAAGATTTAAAAACTTTAAGCCTTTCCGAAAATTTATCAAATACTTATTGATTTCTTCCAATGATGTAAATGTCCTATAAATCTCTTAAAAGGACTTAAATTTTTCCTCTTTATTTTGTAAAATTCTATAAAATAAAAAAATCATCTAGATTCTTTTTTTACACATTTAAAATATTCAAAAATCTTTTTAAATTTGCGCAAAAATCGGATAAAAATTATGATTATTTAAAAGCAAACTGATAATACTTATTTTATTGTTCTACATGTTCAGAATTGAATTTTAGCTCAAATTCAAGAGTTCATCAACTTTTAAAAATAAATAGTTATTTGAAATTTGTATACATTATTATTATTATTATTATTATTATTATTATTATTATTATTATTAATATGATTTTTTATTCTTGTAAAAATTTGAAATTATTTTTTATTTGGTAGAGTGAAAATTTGGTAAGTGAAAATTAAGAAAGTTTTTTAAGCATATTAAACAATGTCTTAAAATTTTGAAAGAGTGTAAACGATTTTAAAGCAAAAAATTGGAAGTTGATAAGGTTAAAAACTAATAAAAAGAAGGAAATAAAATCATTTAAATTCAAGAAATATTTAGTGGAATTGAAAAGATTCAAAAAGAATTTTTTTAATTTGAATGGTTTTTAAAATAAATTCAGAAATTGAAACCATTTTAAAGAGATTATAGATTTCTAAAAAGAGTGTAGAAGATTTTAAAACTAAAATTTTCAATTTGGTAATATTAAAAAGTAATAAAAAATGAAGCAAATTCATTAAATATTTAGAATAATTGATCAGATTCCAAAAGAATTTAAAATTTTTAAATAAATTTAGAAATGTAGATTTTTACATACTTTAAATATAAACCTTTAGAAGCTTTAAAAGGATTTCGGAAGGTTTCAAAAGAATAGAATTTTTTTTTAATTTGGTGGAAAATTCAGAAGGTTACACGGCCATTTTTTAAATTTTGGATGATTTCAATTATTCAATTTGACAAGATTAAAACATCAACAAAGAAAAATCAAGGAAATTCTGGAATATTTAGAAGAATTGATCAGATTCAAAAAGAATTTTAATCTTTAACTAAATCTTAGAAAGGTATATTTTTAAAGATTTCAAAAATAAACTATAAACGCTTTAAAAGGATTTCGAAAGTTTTAAAGAAAATAAACCAATTTTCTTAAAATTCCTGGGGGAATTTAGAAAGTTATAAGTCAGTAAAAATTATTTATTTTTTTGTTTCAAAATTGTACTAATTGTAATAAATATTATTATAATGTTATTATTACTATATTCATTATTATAATAGTTATTTATCAAAAAAAAATTTAATGAAAAGAAATACCTACAAAATAAAAGAGGGCGATAAGAAATAGTGTCACCTTCGTATTCTAAAAATACGTTGTTTTAAAAAATGTGATGTTTAATCACGAAAATGTGTTACCGTCGACACTGAATTACCTTGTTGATCAAGAGAATATTGAATAAAAATTTTCCGTTTGAAGATTTTTGTTAGGGGGATAAATAAATAATTAAATATAAAATAATACATTTAAAAAAATTTTTGATTCAATAATTGTAATAATTGTTATTATTTTTTTTACAACATAACATTTTTTTAATTTTACATATTCCGGAATTGTATAATTCGAAAATTTTCCCGTTTCCCCAATTTTATTTACGGAATTAATGCGTTTCGAATATTTTCATTCTTGGGAATTTTATTAATTTAATTCATTAATAATTTTATCGGATAACAAGAAAATTCCGGAAAATAAATTTTCGGGGCTATGAAACTCCTGAAAATGAAATATTTAAAACAAAAAATTCCGGAAATGATAAAATTGCCGAAATATAAAAATTCTGATCGGCAAATTCCCGAAAAATAAAATTCGCGACAGAAAATTGACGAAAACATTTTTTTATTATTTATTAAAAATACTGGAATTAAATATTTTGACCAAAGGAATATTTTAGTGCTCAGTATATTTTTATCAAATTATCTTTAAAGTTTAAAGTAACAATTTTTTTCTGAATTATTATATTTGGAATATTTCCCTTCTCAGGAATTTTCTTAATTGTATTAATTAATTATTAATTTAATTGGATGATAGGAAAATCACAAAAAATGAAATTCCGGGCTGTAAAATTCCCGTTAAATAGAATTTAAGAAAAAAATTCCGGAATTATAAAATTGCCGAATTATAAAATATTGAAACTGATAATTTTCAAACAATCGAAAATCCCTTAATTTAAAGAATGAACAAAATTTGTTTTTTAATTAACATTATTGATTAAAAATAAAGTAATTAACTATTCTGAAACAAGAATTTTTTTAGTGGCCTGTATATTTTTATCAATTATCTTTCAAATTTAAAGGAAAAATATTTTTTTTAATTCCTTAATTCAAGCTTGATTTTATATGTCAATATTCATTTTTTTTTACATTTTTTCTCTTGTGATACAAATCTTATTCTTTAATATTTCTTCTTAATTTGAAAATATTGTAAATGATTTTTTACTAATGGGAAATAATTCTATTATTCACATTTCGTTTTATTTTAAAGTAATAATTTTAGTTTTTAAATATTTCAAAATGTGTAAAAAAAGACCGGAATACTTTTAGACCATTTTTTTTATTTTTCAAGATTTGAAAATTGCTTAGGTAAATTGAATTTTACACCTCGTCAAGAGAATGAAAAATAATTTTTAATTATTTTGTTTATCTTAAATTCTTAGAGAAAATTGGAGAAAGAGTGCAAACTATTTTTAATTACTATCTAAAATTTTTTAAAAAGTGTGTAAAAGATATTTAAGCAAAATTGTGCAATTTTTCCATATTACAACATTTTAGAAAATTTGGATAAGTTTAAGAAATATTCAGAAGTTTAAATTTTTTTTAAATAATTAAAACTTCCAATGATTTGAAAGATTTTTTTAAGTTTTCAAGAAAACGAAAAAAAATTTTAAGTTCCTAAAAAATGAAAGTAACTTCTTATGTCAAAAATTTAATTTTAAGAGACTATCGTTAAACATTTCAAAAGATTTCAAAAATCTTAAAATAAGAATCGAGCAGATTTTGAGGAAATTTTTTAATTATGCAGAGTTGAAACAAAAATAGGAAAAATTTGAACAATTTTTCAAGATTATAATGTTTAGAAGGTCTGAAAATAATTGGACGTAACATGTGAATGGTTTCTTGAGAAAATTTGAATAGATTTTTCAAAATTTCCGATACTTCGAAAAGGTACTAAAAAAATTCGAATAAATTTTTATTATTTTAAAGAGTTTTTTGAAATTTAATGAGAAATTTTGGTTCAGCTAACTGTTCAGCTATTTTTTGAATTCTTTCCAAATTTTATTTTATTTTCGACATTTTCAAGCCTTTTTTTTAAACAATTCAAATTCCTTCTAAAACATTTGAAAAATCTTCCAACCAGAAAAAAATTGCTTCTGATATTTTTTTAAGGAATTGAAAAATATTTGAAAGGCATTAAACGTTTCAAAATATACTCATAAAATTCATTTTAAAAAAACCATTCTAGATTTTTCTTGGTATCTGAAAAATTTTTAATTCCCTTTAATCCCTTAAAAATTGTTAAAAAGCTTCTGCGTTTACTTTTCAAAATCATCAAAAATCTGTAATTTGTATTACATTTTTTGAAAGCTTTTTTCATTTGAAATTACTTCAAACATTTTTTTTAAACTGCTATATGTAATTTTAAAATTGTTAGAAATTATTTTTTTTAACCTTTCACAACTAAAAAATGTGCGCTAAAATTTTGTTGATTCTTTTTGAAAATTCAAAAAATCTTTTGAAATTTTCCGAAATCCTGTGAAATATTCATTTCCAATTAATATTTCAAACAAAAAAAAAAATCAGTAAAAATTTTCCTTGTTTCCTTGAAAAATTTATGATGCTCTTTACATTTTTCAAGTTGCATCGAAAAATAGAAATTTTTAACAAAATAGATAAAAATTACAAATAGTTTCAAAAATTACCAGAAATTTAAAAAATGTCAAAATTCACAAACATTTCTAAAATTACCAATAATTCACAAAAATGCTAAAATAAACCGAAATTTCAAAAATTATTAAAAATCTACAAAATTCCAAATAAGTTCTAAGTATTTAAAAAATTATTAAAATTTTTTTTTATCTTTTGAATCTTTTTTTCTGTTTTCAATTTTATTTCCGGAATTTTCTATTCTTCTATTGTTCAGGATTATAGAACAAAATTTATTTCTTTTTTTGGATATTTAACTATTTCGTTGAAAAGAGGTTTTTTTATTGTAAACAAAATTTTGAAAGTTCAAAGTAAAAAATATCATTTTTTGAACGACGGACGCAAGCTCATAAAAAAATAAGGGAACAAAAAATTTCCAACCAAAAAAGAGATACAAATTTGGTTACTAATCATTTTTTAATGGAATGTGTAGTATTGGTTTTAATCGTAAAGAGTGAAATTAAAAATTAAAAAACTAAATTTTTGAACAAAAAGACAAGCTGAGATAAAAATGAATGAAAAAAGTTGCTCTTCCAAAAAGGAGTGAAAACTCATCCAAACTTGTCATAGTAAATTAGTAAATTAATAAATATAAGAGAATTTCAGGAATAATAAAAAAAAACAGGAATAGTTTTCTACGCGAAAATGTCAAATTGAAATCTTTTTTTAAATAAATTATTATTAAAAATTGCGCACGTTACAATTGCTTTTTTTGTTAGAATATTTAACTATTTTGTTGAATAGTCGTTTTTTTTTCTTGTTAAAAAATCTGTTTTTTTCTTGTTAAAAAATCTGTTTTTTTTAGTCGAATTTTTTGGTAGAAAATTGATTACTCCCTTTGAAAATTCATCTTCACGGTTGAAAATTAAACTGTTAAAATTTAAACCAAAATTTTCAAAAATACGTGAATTTTTAACTAAAAAAGATAAATTTTTAACAAAAAAACAGAATATGGTAATTTTTAGTTAGATGAATAGGTTTTCAAGAAAATAAAATGAATTTTCCATGAAATAGCTGCATTTTCTATGAAACAAATGAGCTTTTATACAAAATTTAACGGTCTATAAAAAAATTTCGTCAAAAATTTGGTTAAATGTTGAGATCAAAAAATTAATTCTCATTTTAAAGAAAGTAATTTTCAACCAAATAAATGAATTTTCTTTCAAAAAAATTAACTTTTTACAAAAAAAAAAGGAAAATTTTTTTACAACGTAGATAAAGTTTCAAATAAAAAAGATAATTTACGAAAAAAGAATAGCTTAATTGTAAGTTATATAAATAATTCTTTAAGAAAATAAAATATATTTTTAACGAAATAGTTAAATTTTCAACAAAATAAATGGACTTGGTTCCAAAAAGATTAAATACTTATAACAATTTCGAAAAGTTTAGCTAAATTTTCAATGAAAAAAAACAACAATTTTTAAATAAAATATAGTTATTTTTAACCAAAAATAGAATAGGGTATTTTTCTATTAGAGGAATAAGCTTTCAAGCAAATAAAATAAACTTTAATGAAATAGTTGAATTTGCAACCAATATGAACTTTTTAACAAAAAGTCTAATTGGCTAGAAAAAAATCTAAAAACCATTTAAATAAATTCTTAGTTTAAGAAATTAATTTACACTTTAAAAAAAAAAGTAATTTTCAACCGAATAAGTGGATTTTTAACCACGAAATTTAATATCTTACCAAAAAAGACAAATTTTGAACAGAATAGATGAATTTTCAATTAAAAAAGGTACATTTATAGCAAAAAATACAATAGCTTAATTTTCAGTTAAATAAGTTTTTAAGCAAATAAAATAAATTTTCAACAAAATAGTTTAATTTTGAAGCAAACGAATGAATATTCCACTAGAAAGATGAAATACCTTTAAAAAATTTCGACCCAAAATTAAGTTAAATTTTCTTAATTTTAAATATATCTATAAAGAGTTTTTAACTAAAAAAGATCAATTTTCAATAAAAATAGAATAGGTTAATTTTCTGATAGAGGAATAAAATTTCAAGCAAATAAAATAAAGTTTCAATGAAATGGTTGAATTTTCAAACAAAACATGAAGTTTAACTGTATATAAAGAAATATTCGACAAAAAATTAAATTAAACTCTTAGTTTGAAAAATTAATTTTTAGATAAAAAAATTTAACCAAATAAATGAATTTTGATTTAATGAAATTTAAACCTCTAATAGTAGAAATTAAAACGAAAAGATTTATTTTCGGACGAATATTACATGATTAAGTTTTTAGTAAAAAAAATAATTTTAAATAAGAAACTAATTGACCAGCCAAATCAATTAATCTCGAACCAAAAAGATTAATTCTGAACAAAATACATGAATTCTCAACCAAAAAGTTGAATTTTTATTTCAAGGAGATAAATGTTCAACCAAAGATAGGATAGTTAAATTTTCAGTTAATTAAATAACTTTTAAAAACTTAAAAAAATAGTTCAATTTAATGATAAGAAAAAAAATAAACAAAAATTGTTCACCCAAAAAAGAGGTAGAAATTCCTTCATGATGACTTTTTGATATAATGCTTATTTTTGGTTTTTATCGTAAAAAATGAAATATAAAATAAAAGATTAAATATTTCCACTTATAACACAAGCTATGAATAAAAATAAATTTACAAAAGTTGTTCACCAAAAAAGGATCTGAAGATTTGTTACTTATAATTTTTAAATAGGACCAGTACATTTTCTTTTAATCGTAAAAAACACGATTAAAAATAAAAAATAAGACTTGTTATAAAAATATATTTAAAAGGAAAAAAATTATCACATTTTGCGAGAAAAAATATTTTTAAGTCTGATTTGTATCAAAGTATCTCGACGGATTAACTAGAATAAAAAATATTCTTAACCAAATTAATATTCATTATTGTTATAAATAAATCATAATTCTAGTTAATTTCAATTATATCTGAGATTTAGATCTAAATATGTTCTTTTGTTCTAAAAAAAATATTTCTCAGATGCGTTTATACATAATGAGTCAAATTCACGATTGTCCATCGAGAACATAAATAAAAGTAGATATGATTTGTTTTATTTTTATCTGTAAAATATAATAATTTATTAAATTAATAAACTCGTTTCAAAATTGTTATATAATCTTTTTATTAAAAAAACGTGCTATTCTTGAATTTCAAATTGTGTACACTTTTAAAATTAGGAAATAAAAAATAAGGAAGATAATTGTATGTTTTACCCGTCTGATATTCACGGAAACAAATCAATTTGTGAGTTTAGCCTATTTTCAAATTTCAAGAAATTGCAATCTCATTGTTCAGAACAGAGTTAAATTTGTTCATCAATATGGTTCCTTCTTTCACCTTTGTTTATTATCTTTTTAATTGACAATCACTAACTAATGATATTTATTAAAATAAAGAAATGAAATAAATAAATAAGATTATTTCATTTAAAAAAATGGAAAGTTGTCATAATAAGTGGCCTTGGTTTTCATGCTAATTTTTATGTTTTTTACTGGTTTTTAAACAATTTTTCACAAATTTTCCCCACATTGAAGAATTTAACTATTTCCCCTGTTTTGAAGAAACTTCCGCTTTTCCCCTTTTTCTCATTTTTTTGCTGAGGTACGACCTGAATTAATCGAACCCAATAAAAAAATCAAATATTTTTGTTGAAAGTTTACTCTTTTTAAATGAAAATTTTAAAATCATATTTTTGGAATGAAATTTATTTCGTAAAAGAGTGTACTATTTTTTTTTAATTTGTACTTTTTGGTAGATAATTAATTTTCTTGATTCAAAATGCATTTTTTGTTCAAACTTTAACCACTAGCACGAATGTTCAACACTTTGGTTTTACATTTATTTATTGTCAAAAATTAATTTCTTTCGTTGAACCTTGAAACATTTTGTTGCAAAATCGTTTCTTTTCCTTCTAAATTAAGTTTTTAACTGAACAATGAATTAAACAATTTTCAGTTAAAAATTCAAGTATTTTAATTCAATTATATAATTATATTATTAAATTAAATTATTATTTATAAATAATTTAAGTCAATTATAGTTTCAAAATTCGTTATCTATGGTTGAATTTTTAAGAAAAAGGATGGCGTTTTAAAAAAATCTTCAGGAGAAGAAAATTAAAAAAAATACAAGGCAATTCAATTTTCAACCAAAATAATATATCAAAAATACGTCAAATCTTCATTTTTATTAAATTTTCTAATTTTTCCATAACCAATTTTTCATTTTCCCGGGTCACTAATATTTAACGAACTTGAAAAAAGTTTTTATTTTAAATTCATAATATAAATAATTTTCTCTACATATAATAACATAATTTTTTATTTTTTTTACTATTGAAAAAGAATATTTGTTTAACGAAATAATTAAGTTTTTAACCACCCAAATCAATTTTCAAACAAAAAGATTAAATTTTTATAAAAAAAATTCAACAAAAAATGGAATTGTTGAGTTTTTAGTTAATCAAATTAATTTTAAATAAAAAAATCTAGTTTTCAACCAAGCAAAGGAATTTGCTACTAAAAAACTTAACGGTCTATAAAAACATTTTCCACAAGAAATTTGGTTAAATTTGGAGTATAAAAAGTTCATTTTCTGTTCAGAAAAAGTATTTTACCACCAAATAAATGAATTTTCAACCACGAAAATGAATTTTTCATCAAAAAGGCAAATTTGTAACAAAATAGATAAATTTTCAACCAAAAAAATGAATTTTCTACCAAAAGAATTATCAGAACAATAAATTTGCAACCAAAAAATTACTTTTCAACAAAAATAAATTACCTTTAACAAAAAACGTGAATTACAAACTAAATATTTCAATATTTGATGAAATTTAAAGCATCTAGTAGTTGCATTTTCAACGTAAAAAAGTGAATCAGTTACTACCAAATAAGTTGCAAGAAAATACCAAAATTTTCAAAAAATTGAGAGAATTTTCAACTGCAGAAAATTGATGTTCAAACGAACATGCTATAATTAATGTTTTCTTTGACAAATTAATTTTAATTTAAAAAAAAAACTAATTTTCAAGTCAAAGCAACACATTTTGAACTAAAACTATTAAATTTCTACCAAAAATATTAATTTCTGACAGATGTTCAACCAAAATAATTAAATTTTTAGTTGATAAAATAATTTTTTTTAATTTAATAAAATACTTATATTTTGAAGAAAAAAAAGAATATTTTTTTACGACGGCACAAGCTAAGAAAAAATATAAGCGAACGAAAGTTTTGTTTTTAATCGTTAAACTTGAAATTAAAAATAAAAAATGAAATTTTTGGACAATCGAAACAAGCTATGAAAAAATGAATAGATGAAGTCGCTCTTCCTAAAAAGATTTACAAATTTTTTAAATTCGTCAGTGTAAATTAGTAAATTATTCAATATAAAAGAATTTCAATAATAATTACAAAAACAGTAATATTTTTGTTCGCGAAAATGGCAGATTGAGATTTTTGTTTATATAATTTGTTATTAAAAATTACGAAAATTGTTATTCCAATTTAGATCAATTACTATAGGTTATGAGTTACAGTTTTTGAGATTCATCATTTTTGTAGAAAATTAATTTTTTTGTTTAAATATTAAACTATTTTGATGAAAAATCGTATCTCATTTTGCAATTAAAAATCTTTCTTTTCTGTAGTTCATGTAAATTCGAATATTTAGGAAGCAAATTGATTTTCCACTTCGAAAATACATTGTATTTTTTGAAAATTAAACTATTTGGTTCAAATTATTGTTCAAATTATTTTCATTGATTTAAATTTAATTCAACTTTTTTTTAAATTTGTTGGTTTTTTATTAAAAATCTATCTGTCTTAGTACAAATTTATTCTTTCTTGGATGGAAATACTACTATTCGGTAGATAATTCAGCCAATTTGTTAAAATTTCATCATTTTTAGTTGGAAAAATTCCCATTTTTGGACTGAAAATCCATTTTTTCGTAGAAACTTATTTTTTGTAAAAAAAAAATATTTTATTAGCTTGAAAAGTCAACAAGAATATTTTTTAAATGGAACTACAACCATTTTTTTAATTGGTTTGTTTTTGTAAAATAAAAATTGATCTGTTATAAAAGAAATTTCATTTTTTTATCAAAATGTAACTATTTGGTAGAGAATTCAATAATTTTGTTAAAAATTCATCGATTTTCGTTGAAAAATTCGCTTTTGAATTAAAAAATCCATTCTTTTCGTAGAAACTTATTTCCTTTTAGATTCATATTTCGATCTTGAAAAGGCAACTGGAATCTTTTTTGGCAGGAAATTCAATTATTTTATTAAAAAATTGATTTAAAAAATATCATCTGTTTTAAGAGAAATTTCATCTTTTTGTGGATAAAAAAGTAAATTTTTGGTAGAGAATTGAACCATTTAGTTTACAATTCATCGTTTTCGTTTGAAAATTGATCTTTTTGGATTGGAAATAAAATTTTTTTCGTATGAACTTTTTTCATGAAAAGGCAACTTTTTAGTTCAAAATTCTTTTTCTTTGCATAAGTATTGAACTATTTTGTTTAAAAGTTTTGGTTAAAATACTGTTTTCAGAAAGAACTTTTTTAGGGTCAAGATATATGTTTTTAGTTGAAAATTCATCTCTTTGTTTTAAAGTTTTTACTATTTAGTTGAAAATTAATCTTTTTTAATTTAAAATAGAACTATTTGGTAAAAGTAAAACTACATTGTTAAATTTTTTTGTCTTTTATATTTAAAATTAAGTTTTTAGCTGAAAATGGAACTTTTATATTTTTTTAAGATGCATATTTTTTATTCGGAAATTCTCCTTCTCAGATAAAAAAAATTCTTCGTTTGAAATTAAATTTTTGTTAGGTAAAAATGCTTTAACTTTGTGTGAAGTTAATTTTTTGCTGAAGTCATATATTTTCTTTGAAAGTTCAATTTTGGTAGAGAAAATTCGTTTTTTGTCTTGAAGGTTGAATAATTTAGATAAACTTTTGGTTCTTTCTTGAATGAAAAATCTTTATTTTTTCAAAATTCGTCTCTTTGTTTTTAAAATTCTTTTTTTATAAATTTTTTATAGAAATATAAACTATGACTATTTTTTGAAAAATCGAAAAAATTGAAAGATATTCTAAAAATATTTGTGAGGCAAAATATTAAAATATGAGAAATTCACAATGTTGCCGAATATATATTAATTTTATCGATTTCAATAAATTAAAAGTTGATCTTTTGTTTGAAAATGATTAGAATGTAGAAGAAGAATGTAAAATCTTTATAAGTAGAATATTTTCCGATTAAAATTCTCAAAAACAGGTTATTTAAAATTTACAGGAATAAAAAAAGTATTATTTCTAACTAAAAGCATTCAAAAATCAATTTTTTAAGAATGAAGTCTTGAATTTTAATCAATTTAATTTCAAAACGATCAAAATTTGTCCATGTGAAATTGAAAAGTAAATGAAATATTACAAAGAAAAAGCCTATGAAATTCTATAAATCTCGTTTTTTTGTCAATGAAATTAAAATGTTTTAACATAAGACTATTTATTATTTAAATAAAAATTGAATTATTTGAATTTTGAAAAGTATAATTGATACTTGGAAAATTTTCAATTGCTAAACGATTATATATTCTTAAAGTAATAGAAATTTTTAATGTTTTAAGTACAAAAAACTTTTAATATTACAATTCTTCGCTACAAGTTTTTTTTTTTAGTCTTAAACGAAATTCGGATCTGTGTTGTGAATTTCAAATTTTAGTAATCTACTTTATTTTTAATTGTTTCCCATTTGGATATACCTTTTATTTTGAAGTTTTTTTTTAGAATTTAAAAGCTTTTATTTTAAAATATTTAATTTATTTCTCAATTTAAATTTCTTCCTAATGCTGTTATCTAAATTAGAAAGTTTTGCTATGAAAGTTTTGAATTTTGGAAGCTTCTGTTTGAAATTTTTTTTCAGTTGAAAATAATTCGAAAATGTATTTTTTTAATTATAAATTTTTATCTTTCTTGATCAAAAAAGCAAATGTTTGGTTTTATTCAGTTTTATTGAAAATTTGTTCTTTTTAAAAAATTAATTCAACTGCTTTCAATTTGCAATTAAAATCTCTTTTAGTAGAAATATCAACTAGTATATTTCTTGATAAGAATTCAAATTTTTTGGTTAAAAATTCCACTATTTAGTTCAAAGTTGTACTATTGTGTAAACAAATTATAATTTTACTTGGAAATTTCACTATTTGGTTGTAAATAAACTTTGTTGTTGAAATTTCATATTTTGGCTTTTAAAATGTAACTGTTTTACAAAAAAAGTATTGTCCTTGGATTGAGAATTCAATAATTTTGAATTTGAAAATTATATCATGATGGTAGAAAATGTATCAATTTGTTTGAAATAATTTTTCTCTTTTTAATTTAAAATCTTATTTTGTTGACAAAATCATCTCTTTTGGCAGGAATTGGATTTAATTGTTTTTAATTTGCCTTGTGTAGAATATTCAATATTGTGTATAGGAAAAAAATAAAAGTATTAAACAATATCATATTCTGTGTTGAAAAAAATTTTTTTTTAGGAAAAATATAACATAATTTAATTCTGTGTAGGAAAAATGTTGTGTGGAAAAAGTTTTTTGCAGGAAAAATATCATCAGT
>JAWWLR010210605.1:0-14000 GCA_035041075.1 Acraspis erinacei | reverse complement strand
CGTTTCAGCACTCATACGGCACCCTTATCAAGAAAATTTTTTTAAAAATAATACACTGAAAATAAAATAAAAATAAAAATAAAATAAAATTAGAAGCCAGCAGGAACGGCTCTGCTGCCACGATGCTCTCCCGATGACGACTGATAATCAACAACAAAATATCAATTTAAAAAAATATTAATGTTGGAGGAACAGATTTGAATTTGTAACTAAAAACAATCCAGTTTTTAATTGGTAGTGCATGGGGAAGCTACAATGTTTCATTTGTTACACCAAACCTTTGAGAATATCGCATTTTCTTAACAAGTGATAACCAATCTCATGTAATCTGCCACATTCACCATGCTCTACGTACGTGGAATCTCGAATTTTCCGAACAAGAGTTGTGAAAAAGTTGTTGTCTTTTACGAATTCCACTTGACGGGTGGAACTCCTTGGTTAGCCAATAGGTAGCGCTATATGCGTCCGGATTTAACCAATAGAGATGAATTTGGAACCAAAAATATAATAGTCAACTTTTTCAATTAAAATAAGTTACATTAACTATTAACTACTATTAAGCAGTTGAGTTTTCGACAAAAAGATTACTTGGATCAAAATCGTTGAATTTTAGAAAAATAGTTTAATTTTTAATGAAAGAGATAAATTTAGAAACAAAAATATAAAAGTACTCTCTTTTAATGAAAATAATTAGCATCCAACCAAAAAGTATAACTTTTTGAAAAAGAAATGACTTTCAAACCAAAAATATAACAGCAAACTGTGAAAATACAAATAAATAACTCTTAAAAAAAAAGACTTGTTAACAAAATATTTGACTTTTGAACAAAATAATTAAGTTTTGAACCGCGAGAGAAAAAGTTCAAAACAAAAATATAATAGTAAACTTTTAAAATTAAATAATTAACACTGAACCATGAAAGATCGATTAAAAAAATTATGTTTCTTCTAACGAAAGATAAATCATTAGAATAAATGGAGAGATCTTCTGTCGAAGAAGACAAATTTTAAACATAGCAGTTGAATTCTCGACAAAAAAGATGACTTTTTATCGAAATCGTTTAACTAAAGAAAAGTTTATTTTTTAATCAAAAGATATTAATTTATTATTAAAATTATGAATAATTAAAATTTTTACCGGAAGAGATGAATTCGGACCATAAAAATATAATAATAGACTTTTTAAATTAAAATAATTAACACTTAACTATACGAAATTAATTTTTAATAAAAAATATGTCTCCTCTAACAAAAAGTCAACTTTTAAAATAAAAGAATGAATTTTCTATCCAAAAAGACGAACTTGCAACAAAACAGTTCAATCCTTTACAAAAAAGTTTATATTTTATCAAAATAATAATATTGATCCATTCTATTCACTTGTGGATCAAATATTACAATTTTATACTAAAAATGTAATAATAAACTTTCCAACAAAAATACATTAATTTTCAGAAAACTTTAGTAAAATAGTATAATTTTATACAAAATAATTAAATTTTTGACTAAACAAGATGAATTCAGGACCAAAAATCTGATATTTGACTTTTTGAATAAAATTAAAGGGCGGATTTTCTATGCAAAAATATGGATTTTCAAACAAAACAGTCGAATTTTCCACAGAAAAAGATTAATTTTATCGAAATTACTTCAAGTAGGGTTCAATCAACGCGAAGTTTAATAAGCTTTCGGAAGGATTTTTATTTATTTTAATTCATCTTATTATTGTGCTAACGTCAGAAGAAAGGAGGCCCCTTTTTATGACAATTTTGTTAGTGAACTGACAATTCTGACACGAACATCTAATATTCTATTATTTGCTCAAAATTAAACGTTTTTAGTTTACAGTTTAAGTGTTTGACTTAAAATGAATTTTTGGAAATGAAACTTCTTATGGTGCTCTGTGGTTAAAAATACTTTATGATGGAGAGCGAAATGTATCTCGGGCTTAGAAGTCACAATCGTGGTGCGGGAATTTCACTTTATTCGTCTGGTCTACGCAGACAGCTACTTTTCCATTGAAAAGTTAACTATTTTTTTTGGGAGATCAATATTCCCAATTTTATTATATTAGAGGGAATGGGAATAACTGTATAAATAACACAATGCAGTAGAACCTATTGCACTACAACTTAAAACGTAACTACCTCCTATAAAGTAAGTCCTTATCATTGAGGCATTCACTGATTTGTAGCAGATGTCATAAAAGTGTTCGGGTGCAAGAAAGTCTTCCCCAGGTATATGTTTCTGAGCACGCTAGTGCATGATGTTCACAAAATATATGATGAGTTGTCTTCTCTAAAAATGACACTTTCGACACTGAGATTTGTCTCCAATCCTGATGTTGGTCAAGTGTTTTTTCATTCGGCAGTACATACCATATACCTCAGTATCCTATTTCATCTCAACAGATGCCAGAGGATCTATCTTCTTTTTGCCTTCAATATTTTCATCGTCGGGAACCCAAATCAGACTGGCCCCGTTTTTACCAGAAACCGGAAGAAGATCTTGAAGGCAAATCCAAACCACTCTAAAAGTTGACTCTTCAGATATCCTCCTGACAAGTGTGACGTATAGCCCACATCCGTATTCGTGTAATCGTATTCCGAGGAAGTGTACCCTCTTTAGGTGCTTAAGGATTGTATGGGTTATCTCTGCCATTTCGCACGGATGATATATTATACGTTTGGTTGACATGATGAGTTATCCATCAAGGTTCTCTAGATTCCAGCAGCTCTTGTATATGCTCCATTTCCTGGTAATACCCACTCCGTGAGTTTCTTACGGCATTTTGTGTCCTATTATTATGTCTCGTTAAGGTTTCACTGTTCAGTTCGTAATTTCCATGCTGTTTGACCACGTTAAAAATTTATTCAGTGTCTCTTTTCAGTTCCTCCAGTCTATGATTCTAGCAGAAACAATATATTTATGTAGGATGTTGAGAGCAAATTCTATCTGTTTGATAGATTTGATTCTGTGTATTAAATTTTTGATACCATCCTTATAAGTATCTCTCTTAGTAGCTTTTGAGTTTCGATACCTTTGAACCTGAGATCTATTAACTATCAAAGAGAAGCACTTTGCACACTTTGCACACTTTAATTCCCTTGACCTAGTCTTTATCAAGTTTGGTTATAGGGAATTCCTCAGCGACTACGGAAATACTTTTGTGAATGCTCTTTGGAGTCCCTAATTGGCCAGTTGTTCCGCTCGATAGGTTTAATAATTGGCATCTCGACCTCTTCATAGCAGATCCCGAATACCTAGCTAGTCGTACTTTTCCCGTTTGGTTTGACCCCAGAATGGGCATCACAAGTCGCCAGGTTTACTTCCAGATGGTATCTGCTCTATGCATGTTCTAAGACTCCCTCAGTAATTCCCATCTTCACGGTAGAAGATGCTTCTTTCAGAACACATTAGCTTCTCGCAAGTAGCTAGGGAAATATTTGCTCAGCCCTCATAGAATCGAAAGCGACCAGATTTTCGGTGCTTAGTCGCATGTATGCTGATACTTCAACACTGCTGACCACGAACTCTTTCCCATCAGGGTTCATTAATAATGAATTCCTTACTGTAAGAATAAGTCGATTTCAAGCATCCAATAGAATATGAAAATGCAATATATTTCAACTAGAAACAGTACGCTTTTTATACATAATTAAATATCGCATCAACACATTAATTTTATTTAAAATAATTCTAAATATGTATTTGTTACAGGAGAAGGTTTGGTCAATCCTCAAAAAAAGGATATGCTGATTCGCCCACCTTTTCAAGGATGCTATGGGCTTTTTGTATGGATACCAGGAGAACTTATATGTTTATCAGCACCTGGAACTAATATTGGTAACTTAAAAGTTATCATTCAATTTTTTTTATTATTAGAGAATTCTGACTAGAACATCTTTTTTCCATCTAATTATAAAGTGTCTCATATAACGGGACCTAGACGTGGCAGAAATGTAGGTACACATCCCACACTCATTCGATTGTAGGTCCATATTCAAATTTTGACTCTAAGCTTCTCATGTGAAAAAAATAACTTTTCTCTCAATCCGTCCTTGGGTTATGTATAGGATGTTTTTATAAGCCCAAAAAAGTGCATATAGAGGAATATTCTAATATTATCCGAATTAATTTTGAGAAGGAATAATTTTTGCAAAATAATAAAGAATTTCTGCGATAATTCAGAAAATAGCGTTTAATATTTTTGTAAATGTAAATTTTAGAACGTAGTGGACCTTTGGTTGAAAATGTTTCAATTAGAATATTTATTTTCACAATGAGACAATAGCAACTGAAAGCATAACATAACAATAGTAGATTATACAGAATTGCTTCTTCTATTATTTGTTAAAGTTGGGAATCCTGCCTTGACGGTGATCTTACTACTTCTGATAAAGCGTCGTTTCTAGGTTAGGTGCATCTTCAGCTTCAGAGAGCTCACAGAAGGTTTAAATTACAACTTTGTGCGTAATTTTCGAAAACAACGTTACAATGTATATAATTCGAAGTTTGTTATGAGAATAACCATGTCATTTCACCGAGAGCCGATAATATTCTACAAAATTGCAGCCGCTTCCGGCAACATCCAATCAAAATTTCGGCTGACACGCGGGATTTTTTCAGGCTATTTGCAAGCAAAACCTTGTTTTCCTGGTTTTACCTTCGGGTACAACTGCCTTTTCATTCTCCTTGGCTTTAATTTTCTGACCAGCTGGTGCTGAAAACTAGAAAACAAACATGGTTCGTTGTAAGAAGACAAGGGCATCCGTGCGTGTTCTGAAGTACGTGACAGAAACAACTGTCAAAAATATGATGTTCCAGTGTATTCCGTTTTTTTAAATTTTTCATTCTATTTTCCTAGGAGCGTTTGAGATATTGGTGTCAGAGCTGATTTAAAAGTGACAGGGATGGTAATAAGCACTCTTAGTGCCGTATTGTGCCTTTGGATGTATACGTCGTTCCTGCCTGAGCTAGAAAACTAAATAGTATTTATTTAATAGTATTTTATAGCTGCAGATATCGCCGGGAAAGTGTAGCTCAAACTATGGAGAGGGTATGCTAAAGTTCAATTGACACCGGTTTGACACACCCAAATAAAAATCTTACGTATTCGATTTCATTCTGTGCGATCTAAGGGAAACGAACATTGGCTCATAGAATTTCGACTAATCCTTTACATTTCTGTAGAAGATGTCATGCATCCTCTTTTCTAGGAGCTGTTTCCTGAAGTTTTCTTGTGTGATTTCTTTATATAAGCCTTTAACATTGAGTAATCCAGATCTTAAGCAAAAGGCCTCGTCCTTTTGGTACCATATGCGCTATACCCAGAATTAAGTGGTTCTGAAGACATGAAAGATTAAGCATTCCACAACCACCTTGATGGTTTCAGATATAAGTTCGCGAACAAATCACTTAATGTATTTGCTTTTTTATGAGCATAACTTTTCCTGATACGGCAAGTGTGTTTTTTGCAGACACTTGTTACTCGTTGATAGTGCGTAAGAACAAATCTGTTGACTCGGACATTTTGAATGCGGCTTTGCCGCATGGCCAGGCATGTAGGTCTTTCCAGTGCCGTGGTGAAATGGAAGCTTCTAATGTGTCTTCTAAGGGTTTACATTTCTCTTGTACCTTATTCCGTATTCCTATACACACCTCCCACACACTTACTTGCTGGTGGCAGGGGGACCTACAGTTTAAGGTGGGTTCCGCACCACCAAGAAAAACAGCTTTAGATACTTAGAGAACCTTTTTCTCTAGAGGTACAGGTCCAGAATGTGAGGCGGGAATCGAACCTGCAAGCCGGCAGTGTGGGTCCAAAGCCTACGCTTTAGCCCCCACGACGATCGTCGCACTTTAGTGCCGTACTTTCGTATAGCACTTCTATCGACGAGAATACACAGTGCGTTCAGAGAAGTGATTGGCCTGTTATTAATGGGTCAGGCAAATTGCCCATTGTCAGGAGGAGCACTTTACGGCCTTTTACCATATACTCAGGAATAGGCTCCTCCCTCTTTAGATGCGAGGCACTGCACAGCTCCTTGAAGCTATTTATGTTCTCTATGTTATAGTTATATATAATTTTTCTAAATTTTTAAAACTACAGTTTTTCCGTGTAGTCTCAGGCTAAGAACATTTCCATACTTTGAAATTAATAATGACTATTTTTCTCTAACAGGCTCAGGTAAGCGGATAACCGAATTTGATAATGGAGATATACTAGTACGTGAAGGCATTCCTACTGGATACTTTGAGAAAGGGCACGGATTTTTTCGACTTGAACCATGGTACTACGAGTAGGCAAACGTACTTCTTCATCCAGCCGGTAATTTGGAAAATAAAATACAATAATCTAAGGAGAATATAGTATAGAATTATGCCAAATCGTCGAGGTATTTCTCAAACAGAGGTTTAATTGATATAATAATTCTAAATCAATTTGAATTCATCATCCTCTCCTCATTGCCCTAATCCAGACTTCCCCTTAGCTACTCTCGCGCATCAACCACGCCTCACTTCAATTTACTACCCACCCATATTTCAAAACACATACTTTTTTCCTCTGACATAATTTCTGGTCGCTTCCCTCATGCACTTTTCTCTATAATTTCCTCCACTATTTCTGTGCAACACTATAGAAATCTAAAATGAGACCATAAATGTAACGACACGAATTATTTTTTGCCTTCATTCTAGGCTTATTTATCTGACTTGTTCAGACTAATACCTATAAGGTATAAACTACAAAATTATACATGTCTTAGTACTTTATAATAACATCTAAAAGTTTTTTTTATCTGCGTTTGTTGGCGGTTCTACATAACGAAGATCGAACGTCTACTTCATTAATCAACCTAATATGAGAATGATGTTGCGCACAACCATTGATGTAAAAATGAGAAATTATTAAACAATGTTAAATTAATTTATAATAATTAAACAGATTCAGCATGTAAACGAATTCTCTTTTACCATCGCATCGTAATCTGAAGCACCTCTACCTGTGTAGGGAGATTTTATACCCTCTATGTGTGTTTAGAAAAGAAATATTTTACCCATCTACTTCCAAAGTTAACTTTCAATAATTAAAATTTGCTGATAGAACTTTTTAACATATTTGATTAAAAACGTAAAAGGATGCGATTCATCTTTCCAATTTTTTCAAACATATTTAGTATAATTATCTTAGCCTTACTATGTCAAAACCGATTTTTTTTGAAACTTAAAAAATTATATAGAACTCAAAATTAGAATTATCTGTTCACCTAATCTGTTTGACCTCACTAGTTTGTTCATGTTAAAAATAACTGTAAAGAAACATTATAAAATTCAATGAAACACAGAATTTAAGTACAATGAAATATTCTTGAATTTTAAATATTCATATTCTTTGTATATTATATTATTAATTGACCACGCTTAGATGATTTAAACTGACATACAATAAATTCTAAATACAATTTCAATAATTTTTAACGAACTGTGACTTTGAGAAAAATATTTTTTTTTTATTTGCAAGTGTTAAAAATATTTTAAAATATTTTAAGAAAATTAGAATAGAATATAATATTAGAATATAATGCGAATCGGGAGCTACAGGTCACTAGCTAGATGAAGCTGTTTTTGCTACCATTGACTAAACCATACTAGTCCTTCGTTATATAATGGGCTGCTCTTATCCACCGCACCGGTATCGAGTCACAGTCGATAACCTTCTTCAAGTACCGCCTGCTTCTGTAAGTGGCCATAAACCCCAATCTTGACTTTTTAATTGTGGCCCTATTAATTGTGCTTTCAATGTTTAGCATTCCAGTATAGGAATGCAACTATTAGAAGTAACTTTTGGAAAGTTCAGAACACATTCGTTTAAATATATAAAGAAAGGATGGTAGAAAAGCCTTGCGCGGTAAAAAGCCTAAAAATAAGGTCGCTAATTACATACGAACTAGTACAGCGAAATGCGTCTATGCGAAGGGTTATGAAGCTGGATGGACAGAAGACACTTCTAACATAATGCGAGGAATTTTAGGTCATATGAAAATCCCATATGTTTGCTAATTACAGGATCCGGCTGCTGAGTATATAAATGCAGTTTTTTTACGAGAGATAACTATAAGGTATGATGAAATATAAAATAGATACAGATAAAAAAGATTAAAAAAAGCCAGAATTTATAATTGAATGAGTGGTACACGGAGTAAGCAGAAAGATTTCGAAAAAGAATTACTTTTCGAGAGAATGAGATATTTCGATTAATTAATTTCCAGGATACCAGCCGGCAATCTAAAATTTTTACAATAAATAATAACGAATTACAGCTAATTTTACTAAGCAATATCAGTACGCAGTCAAGTACAAGTATGGTTTAAAAGAAGAATTTGGTAAATTACGACAGAAATCTGGATTGTCCAAAAAGACAAAGATTAATATGCCAAAGTTGGAAAATGTTGTCAAGACGATTGTGAGATGGAAGGTTGTCATTTACTTGCAATAAGTGAAAATGTATCTATTAGACTTGGTTGTATACCACAGAAAATAATATCAGATAATTATCATTATGCTAATGATCCTTTAAGTCTGTCTCCTGTTTTACTTGAGAAAATTTTCGTTTAATGCGATATTCGCGAAGTTTAAAATACATGTGATGTTCAAATACCACTTTTGCGTATTATTTCTTTTGGCCATTAGAAATAATATCTGACATCCTTACCAGTTACTCAGTTTTCCTCTTAGAATTCCATTTTTCCTCTTCATACTCTATTTCATATGATAGAAATAGATGTAGAATATTATAACGAACTTCCTATTCCACTCGAGTTTAGTATAGCGACAGTAACACTTCAATTTACAAAAAAAAAAAATGATTAGAGAAGGGGGCAAAGAAGAAATCAAAATAACATGATCTACTAACAATAAGTAATTTCTTTAGATCACTACATAACACAAGTCGGTGAAGGAGAATTATCACAAATTTATGTCGGGTCATCATTTCAGAGAGGCCTTGAAAGCAGAAGCTTGGAAAATGGATTAAATGCAAGAAAACGTTAAGAGACTTAGGAAAACACATAAATTTAAGCGGAAAAAAAAGAAAAATAAACTTTAATCCATTATTTTTAAGGAGTCTGTACTATTCCGAAGAAATTTTCAATGCGGAATTTTTTTTTATTTTTCGAAAGGGGGCATAATACTTATTGAACAATCGGATATAATATTAAAACCTTAAGTGTTTGTTCTTAAGGACATAGCCTAACGCCCATGTGGAAAAGTTAGTTGGGGTCAGACTGGGCCCCAACCAGATTGCCGAATTAGTAGTTGGGCACCAATTAGGCAACCCAATTAGTGCCACATTGGGCAACTGTCTGGGCTGTAATACTTAGCCCAACGAATTCCCAGATTGGACCTTAGTTGGGCGTTAGTTGGGTAATCCTTCTAGTGCCCAATTAATATAAGGTAAGATGCTGGACCTTAGTTGGGGCGCCCACTTTATGTCCAATTAAGAAGAAAAGGGTAGACTTATTTAAGTTATAAAGTCAAAAGTAATAAATAATAAATACGTGTTAGTATTTTTTTAGTTTGACGCTTCTTCATGGTTTAAAAACTCTTCGCATCCTCGTATTACTTTTGACTTCCATCGCAGTCTCTTCCAGCAGTCAGCTCGATCCTAAATACATCTGAAGTGGTGTTTTCTGCAATATATTTGGTTTATTACAAATTTTTAACTGAATATGAGAAACAACACAAGACGATCACTTATTTTGTTTATTTCCACTGAATTACAAATGAAATATTATTAAATATTATTAAAAATTAATTAAATTAATTAAAATAATATCTATAGAATTATGGTTCAGACAAAAAGACTCTATAATGCCCTTTGATTGACACTGCGATGCCGCTGGGAACTTCTTCGATTTCTGTTTTGGTCATTTCTTTAACCTCACCGCTGGCCATGTTTATTTTTGCCCTTTTCCACGGTGATGAATCATTCTTAAATATTGCACGAAAAATCTGATGTCTGCTTATTAACCTTTCCAATATTGCCCAAGCTTCACCATCAAGCGTTGATAAGACAATTTGTTCTTCGGTTGGCAAGGGTATGATATTATATTTACGATGTTGGTTTTTTTGTTTCAAGCCTATGGGCTTGTCATGAGGAAAAAAGTATCTTCGAAGTTCAAATGTCCTGTTTGGATTATTCCAGGGAATAAGCCGAATAAGTCCAAGTTCATCAAATGTGTATCCAAGTACGTGAGGAAAAGTTTGCATGAGAGGAGAAACGCTAGACAAAGCAGAAAGACGAGGTCTGGAAGGAGGAGACCTGGACCTGGAAGGAAGAAGGGACTCGTTCCGTGATGAAGATTCGCCAAAAGAATACGATCTGGTAGGAGAAGAAGAAGGTCCAAAACGAGGAACTTCAGAATTAGCGTCACCGCGAGGCAAACTCCTGGTTTGTAAACCGTACTCTGCAAGAACATATAGAGTCTTACTTTCTTAAAGTATATAATCGCATTTTGGTACATGTATCGTAGGTTGTAAATGCAGATGTAATCAAGGAACCAGACTCTAATAAAACCCTCTAATTCTTTGCTCTAAAAGTCTGATGACTCTGGAAACTTTAAAAAAAAAAATTATTTTTAAAAGCCTTTTTTTCTTATAGAAACTTAATTCTACTTATTTTTTGTATGGAAAAAAAGTTTTAGCCGTCGCCATGTAGCAAACACGACCGAAACTCGATGAAAAAATATTCTTTCAACACTTTTTACATTCTCCGATTAATGAGAGGGTATTAGTTTTATGCGAAAGATGACTATCGCGGATTTCTTTCAGTGTTCACTTTATGAGATATTTGCTAACTTGCATTTCTTATTAGTCCACTGAGTGAAAAGTTGGCAAAAAGTGGAAAGTTGTAGAAAAAATGCAACTAGGTTGCATTTCTATTGTATAAGGGAAGTATAAATAATAAAAACAATTTGTTTGAACCCTTATGTGTGCTGAATTTTGTTCACTTTTGCTTTTCCTTAATTTGAAAGTGGACCAACAGTTTGAGTAGTTTAGAGAAAACCCAACTTTCTAAATTAATTAAACCCTGACTCTCATTGAAATTTGTAAAAAATATGCAACATTTTAGAAAGATTTACAATGATCCACAGCTTTTCGCTATGAAAATATTATTGTAAATGATACTAATATTGATACTTTGTACGGGAGGTAATACTATTAAATTAACATAATATTCACGATTTTTAATGCAATTTGCAAAAATATCTTTTTCAATAAGGGAAATGCGTTTTAAAGTTCATATGGCTTGCGGAAGCTGTTTAAGTAATTTTTTTAACAAGAAAAAACACTTACTTTTTTGTGGATTCAAATAAATTTGGGGGTGATATGCATGAGAATTCTAAAAAAATTACCATTGCATTTTGGGACCACCCTTTATGTCCAGCTTTCCTACATCTTATCAATATAGATCGCATCATCGATAAGACCATTTTCTTGAAATGATCCGTATTTATGAAAGAATTAGGCTCAAATTATTTTAAAATTTGTATAAACTACTGTTAATTTACCAGTAGTAAATGTAATCAGTTTAAACTCATAATTATTTGGAATAGAAATGATTATATCGCGGGAACCAGAGATTAGAGATGATTCAGATTTAAATTTTTTGGGCTATTACCTTATTTCTGGAAAGAAATAAAAGTTAATTTGAAACGATTTTCATTGCCATATATGATACTAAGCTACATGTCATAAAAACAGAAAAACGACAGGCATAATTTGTATCATTTGATAGTCTGCCTACATTAGAGTCATATAAAATATTCGTAATACACCACACAGTCTTTTTGTGGACGATTACGAAGTCTTTTGTTTATGGGAATTAAAACAATTGTGACTAAAAAAGATACAATAATTTTTCACACTTGCGTCCTGTGATGTATGCTTCTTCGGGGTTTTTCTTACATTCCGACTGCGAACGAAAACACGCCACATTGCTTCGAACACGTATGCATGAGCGTATAACATGTAATTACGGAGTAAAATAATTACGTATAAGAAATCAAGAACCGTGATTAAAATAGCAATTTCTGACTCGGGAAATAAAAAGGAAAATCCTGAAAAAATCCCGAAGCTTCGGGCAGCAGGGCGTATAATGTCCAATCTCTATTTCCATCGCTAGATGAAGCTATTGTTACTACCCTTCACTAAACGATAATAGTTTTTCGTTATCTAATTCGTTATTCTTAACTATTTCCCCGTACCCGAGCCACATTCAATAGCCTTCTTCAAGTACTATCGCTCCTTTGGCAGAACCCGCTTCGGGCTGCCAACCGTCTGCGTCTGTAAATAAAATAATGTGCGACATTCCAGTATAGGAATATAACTATTATAAGTGACTTTTGGAAAATTCAGAACAAACTCGTTTAAATATACAAAGCACTGTTGTGAGTGTTCAATCTGTGCACAAGTAGAGTTGGGAGTTTCCTATTTGTGCAAATTGAAATTTAGACGAGCACAAATCAGTTCGCGAGAACACGGATGTGTACAATTCGGTAAAGTTAATATTTTGCTTTATAAGTTTACAGATATAGTATATAATATTATATTTACGAATGGAATTGAGGATAATGGCCAACGAGACGGCCAGAGTCCAAACAATCTTCATCTTTTCCAATTAGAGGAACGACTGATTAATCTGGTATAAAAGAGTTTGGTTAACGATGAAGGAATATTCGCTTCCAATGAATATTCTATAGCGTCTATCCGTGTATAGAATCTGCACTATATCCGTTATCTCTTGTATTATTTGCGTGAGCCTTGTTCTCGTGAGATATTTACATTTGATAAGAGTCGATTTCAACTGAAAAAGTGTGGGTTTACATTTCTTTATAACTGATGTCATTATTTATGTAGACTTTTACGTGTTCAAAAAGGGGCACAAAGGGTATACCTGGGTAAGCATGAAAAAATCACCCCAAATGAAAAATATCCCTTTTTATCGACTATTTATAAATTATATATAACTTTTTCACCTGCGGAGTAATATACCAATATAAGTTTTAATCTTCGTTTCCAAAAATGGGCATTTTAATCAATCTGTCCAAAGGAATCCATTCTGTTAAGAGTCTAAGGTTTAGGGCCATTATGCGACAGCCATCAATGACTTGCTCCATGTATTTGTGATAATTTTTGGTGCAGAAAACCTGTTCCTAAACCGAAATGACAAATTCTTTCGTTTCTCGATATAAAAATTATTTTTCCAGAAAAATAGGGAATTCCTCACCAGGGGCGCAGCAACCTCAGTGTCCGAGGTGTCAGGACACCCAGACGATTGGCTACGGACACCCAGTGGCAATTCGTCTGGGTGTCCAAATTATTAGATGCATAAGTTAACATATTTTATGAGAAAATTTAAACAAAATATCATATGTTTATTATCAAGTTTTATTAGTTCTATTAAATTAATAGATCTCTCTACCACTAATAAAAATAAGGTTTGGGGAAATCAAGACCTTTTTTTTATTTATTTATTTTTTTTAGTCGTCAGGTGTGGTGCGGCTCGGACACATAGCCTTGTATAGGTTGTTGCGCCCCTGTTCCTCACTATCTACTTCATTTTGAGCGAACGTTTTGGGGTGATCGACGAGGATGGCTGTCGGCCTCCACAGCGTTTCTGGTTTCTCTACAGTTTTAGCCCCAATATGCAAGTGCTGACGTGACGACAAATTCAAGGGCACATAGTCAAGATCCACTTCATAGATTATGTTGTGAAGCGTATAATCTCTCTGTTTGTTACAATAATCTCGCAACTGTATTTACTGTGACTTACTGTGGTGTATTTGGTGCCTCGTCATTTCAACGCCGACGGTTTTTTAACCTTTAAAGGCCGGTGCTAGAACATTGATACCAATAAACACTGAATACCCATAAATTTATCAATACTCGGATATTTATATGACTCTCCCTCAGCGATAGCCTCGGATGTTATTTTC